>JANLJB010005409.1:5907-26619 GCA_026212285.1 Bursera cuneata
ATTGTTTGGACCTTTGATATTTTGTATAATGGAATTACAGGAAAGTTCATTGATAGAATAATAAGTTTTCTTTTTGGTCATGACTCGAGACGAACATCAAAACTCATTGCAAACAAGGAAACAGGTTGAGACAACAAACATGAACTTCAACCGAAGGTTGTATCCTAATCCCTTAAAGTCTTATATAAATCTCATAAAAGAAAAAAAATAGTTTTTTCTGCTTCAATTGATTGAGATTCAAGTACAAATGTTAAGATTAACCAATTTCGTGAAAAATATCTCACATTGAAGAGTGACCAACCACTATAACTATTAATTACCATACAAGTTATGAGGGGGATTTGTTTTTTGATTAAAAAAAATTCTTATAATCTCATGTCCATGTATAAATAAAATAATACAAACATATTTGTACCGATATATCTGGTATGATATGATTAATTAATAAAATATTAATAATAAATAATATTATTAATAATAATTTGATGTGTTACTCATATAATAAAGCATTTTAGAGCAAAATATATTATCATGTAATTACTATTTAGGAGGAATCGTCCGCACAGTTTTTGTTTTAAAAAAACAAAGATAACAGAAAAAGCGACCTGCTTTCACTCCCTCTCTCGCACCAAAGATTCCCAAATTCCGGAGAGAATAGAGATGTTGCAGTGCATATTTCTCCTATCAGATTCTGGGTAAGATTTATCATCAATTCTCCTTCCTTTCAATACAAATCTAAATTAGAGTTCTAATGTAAAAATCATTTTGTCATGTTATGGATTGGTTGACGATGTTTTCACTGTAACAGAGAGGTAATGCTAGAGAAACAGCTAACTGGGCATCGTGTAGACCGATCGATATGTACTTGGTTTTGGGATCACGTTATTGCTCAACCTGATTCATTCAAGGTACCCGCAATTCCACTTTTATTTCTCAAGTTCTGTTTTTGGTTTCAGTTGTTTTTCTTTTAAATTATGCAATTTACGTTGATGTAGATGCTTTCTCTTTTTGTTACTTGTGTGTCGATAGTCAACGCCAGTAATTGCTTCACCAACACATTACTTGTTCCAAGTTGTTCGAGAGGGTATCACCTTTTTAGCCTGCACCCAGGTTGAAATGCCGCCATTGATGGGTATTGAGGTGAATGTTCCATCCAAATGTATTTTTAAATTTTTTATGTGATTTTTTTGCGTTGAAAGATGATAAATTCTTGACCTTTATGTACTTGATGTCATAGTTTCTATGTAGGGTTGCTGATGTCCTCTCAGATTACCTTGATGGCTTGAATGAAGATTTGATCAAGGATAACTTTGTCATTGTCTATGAGGTATTTACTTCATATTTGCACTGTAATATCATCGGGGAAGAAGGAATTTATATGAAAATTTTCTGATGGTCGCTTATTCAATCACCAAGATGCTTCATATGCCAGTTCACTTATAGGAAGATACTAAAGATGTTAACATCTCCTTGTCAAAGTTTTTGGCCCAATATTTATCATCCCAAAAGTTTTTAGTGTTTATTCTTTTTCAACTTGTTTTAGATGAATTCTATAGATATAAAATGAGCAGGTAGCAGTAATATTGTCCATTCATGAATTACCTTGACATGTGAATTCCAATGTTCTT
Source organism: Bursera cuneata (assembly GCA_026212285.1). NCBI lineage: Eukaryota > Viridiplantae > Streptophyta > Magnoliopsida > Sapindales > Burseraceae > Bursera > Bursera cuneata. Next base: position 7,536 of record JANLJB010005409.1, read on the forward strand.
TGTTCTTTTAGAAGATGTTAGGAAGCTGTTAAATTCATGATTTTCACTTTCTTCCAGTTTCCCAGTTTAGCATTTCTTTTCATCCCTTATTCTTATATATATAGAAAAAGGTTGTTTCTAGTGATCTAACCAATTGGTCTATTATAATTGGCAGCTCCTGGATGAGATGATAGACAATGGCTTTCCTCTTACCACAGAACATAACATCCTTAAAGAAATGATTGCCCCACCCACTTTTGTTAGCAAAGTGATTAGTGTTGTGACTGGCAGCAGTTCCAATATGAGTGATACCCTTCCAGGTGCAACAGCATCTTGTGTCCCATGGAGAACAACAGATGTGAAGTATTCTAACAATGAGGTTTATGTTGATCTTGTCGAAGAAATGGATGCAATTATAAACAGGTTTATTACTATTCTCACATTTGCCTCTACTTTTTAATGTAGATACTTCAATGAGAGATTTGATTTTCATTGTTTAGGCCTTTGAATTTGAGTTTTGGTTATTGTACATTTATGGCAGCTCTTCATCCTGGTTGGGTTCTAGATACTCGGTTTTAGGCAAACTAACTCTTGCTATTGCAGCCAAATTCACAGTAATCAACAACAAATCGCAGATATGATCATGGATAAGAAGTTGATAATCACTCTACTATGTTGAATGTTTCATATGTTTATACTGCATGGCTTTTGTATTCAATTCACTAAGAGATTCTCTCTTTTGCATGCACTGCTTAGGGATGGGCTTTTGGTGAAGTGTGAAATTTATGGTGAAGTTCAAGTAAATGCCAAGCTTTCTGGTCTTCCTGATTTGACTCTTTCATTTGCAAACCCATCTATCTTAGATGATGTGAGATTTCATCCCTGTGTAAGGTTTAGACCTTGGGAATCCCATCAAATTCTGTCATTTGTGCCTCCTGATGGACAGTTTAAGCTCATGAGTTACAGGTGCGTGATATCGAGGAGAAATTCATGCTTAAATATCATACTTCTTTGAATGAGTTGGGTGGTAGTTTAGCATACTTACATGGGGTGTTGAACCTTGGTTGTAATGTACAATGAAACAGAAAATAAGTGATTGGTAGATGTCTTTGGATTGAGATTTAAGGATATAGTCATCTATTCTTTTTTGGCTACATTTCCATATCAAATAAGTTGTATTTAACAAAACATTCACCTTTATGCAGGGTCAGAAACTTGAAAAGTACACCAATATATGTAAAGCCGCAGCTAACCTCCAATGCTGGAACATCTCGTATCAGTGTGATGGTTGGTATACGAAACGATCCAGGAAAGACAATTGATTCTATAATGCTGCAATTTCAACTGCCTCCTTGCATATTATCAGCTGATCTGAGTTCAAATCACGGAACAGTTAGCATTCTTTCTAATAAGGTACTTCATGGAATTGTTCAGATGCATCAGCTGTCTGGTATAGTGTTAATAAAATATACTGCACCAGTATTTGTTTTGAATAATTACAATCTTTCAGTCTCTACTGCCTTTGTAATGCTCTATTTACCAATTGATAATATCTTGAATTACAATATTGGTAGTTAACACTTAAAAATCAAATAGAAATCTTAAACTTGAGGATGGCAATGCATGTTGCTTATTTTCCATCAACTTTTAATAAGAAATCGGGTTCAATTTGATCTTCTTATTGCGATTATTAATCTACAGATGTGCTCTTGGTCAATTGGATGCATCCCAAAAGATAAAGCCCCTTCATTGACTGGTACAATGGTGCTTGAGACAGGATTGGAGTGCCTTAATGTATTTCCCACATTTCAAGTAAGTTTTAAGATTATGGGCATTGCCCTCTCTGGCCTGCAAATTGATAAACTGGATTTGAAGAATGTATCTAATCGCCTTTACAAAGGTTTTCGAGCCGTCACACGAGCCGGGGAATATCAAGTCAGGTCATGATGTTAATTTCTAATATCAAGTCAGGTTATGATATTAATTTTCTGTATCAAGATGAATATCTATTTCTTGGACTACAGGGGAGAAAGGTTTTCTAGTGATGTACTGTAATGGAGTGTCAGCTGTCGGGTGCTGCTATTAATTTCATCCATGAAGTTAGAAAATGTGATGGTATTTGGTGATTTAGAATGAGTGTGTATTTCAAGTGATCTCACCATCTAATTGTACGATTATCTTTATATCCCGAAAATGCAATACGAAGAAATTTTTTCTTTTGTTCTTTCTAAGAATTTTTAGATTAGTACATCACTCTTCATTACTACATAGGGAAAGGACCAAATGGCTAATTAGCAAGTGCATGTTCTCAGCCAGTATGAACCAGACTTTCGTCCAGATGCCAATTCAATTTCTAGAAACCATTTTAAAGTTGGCACCCCGGGTTCAGTGGCAGCCATGTTGCCGTGCAGCCATGACCACCACCACCACCATATTAAGTTATCAACCGAAGACCACTGATGGTTTAACAACTTTGCATCACGTTATCATCCCGAGAGTATTAAAAATGGTTTCACTGCTTCGCATACACTATTAATGGACAAAAGAAAGAAACTCACGATTGCAATTGTATATCTCGATAACATCTGCCAAAAATGTAAGACTATCAATGTATCTGGACATACAACTAAAAATCCGCAAACAAAGAACAAGCCTTAAATTATGAAAACATGGGGAAACCTCATGGGATCTAAATTGATCAAGCAGACACCTTGTTTACTCTGAACGAGTCTATAACTTGGCGAAGATCATTTTCCTCTTCTACAAATACATTTTCAGGTGTTTGTAATCTCAATTCATATAACCGATTGTTTTCAACTCCAAGAACTGAAAGGTACCTCCTGTCCCATTCCAAATTAACAACTCTGTCTCGAGGCATCACGGCCAACTCATTATTGTTTGCAAATGACTTTATGTTTACCTGATAACAAAGAGTTTCAACACATTTAATTAAAGAAAGTTCAAAAGCATAGAATATGTTAAAGCATCTCTACCAATAACCATTTATGATGACAAGTTCAACTTGAGGAATAGCTTACCTCAACTTGATAATAAAGCCTTCCGTCATCAGCAACCCTGGAGGATGTGGAAAGAATGTTTGATTCACGCTTGACACCAAGTCTTGTAGACATGAACTCTGTGAGATACTGCCTAAGTACTTTCTTTCCCGCTTCTTCTGGAGGACCCAAGTCTTCAACACTCTTGTATCTAGAGGATGATGGTGAGGACAATTCCACAGAAATATTTTCATCAAGAACATAAGGGTCCCTAAAGAATATGTCAGCTCCAGCACCTCGGACTTGAATCCAATTCTGAGGATACTTAAACGTATAACCATCAAAGGTATCTATGTATTCCCTGAACCCAACGGATGGTTGAGCAAATGCAATGTTGCGAATACCTACGCCAAAATCTGAGAGGATATAACTTGACAAGATCAACGCCATCACATTCCTCCTCCGAACTGCAAAAGCCTTAGTCTGATTATGTAAGAAAATGTGTTGTGAGAAACCATTCCATATAGGTTCTTTAGCATGTAAAATATTTCCCTCGTTCTAGCCACATTTATCATTTTAGAACAAGTTAAAGTTTCATTATTCGACAATTATATATAGTCATTTTAATTTAGATTTGAAATGATGATTAATCGAAGAAAAAGGCAAATCTTCAATTCAATTATTGTCATTGATAATAAAAGAATGCAATTAAAATGGGGATTGCATAGCAAATCACATTTAATAAAAAAAGTTTAATATGCTAGGCATAGACAAGTTCATTTCTTGAAAATAAACTACTGCAGCCTACAACGAAGGAGGGCAAGTTCAACATAGCAAGACATTTGAAGCCTATGTGTTATAAGTTGGAAGAAAAATCACCATAATCCTTGCCTGATTCACAACCAGGCAATTGTTGGGTAATAGATGTTCTCCAACGCAGCTGCCAAAAAGAAAAATTGAATTTTAATATCCTCAAAAAATATTACTGTTGTGTCAACAACGCCATGTAGAAATGATTAATGAGAGGTAAAAACTGCAAAGAAACAAGAAGAAAAGAGATGGGTCATACCTGATGACCCTCAAGGAGTCTTAACAAAGTTACACTAAATGGAGTTTCACCCGTTGTAAGAACCTTCTTTTCACTTGAAGCTGTAACATGAAGTGCCCCTTTCGAGTGTGGAGGCTGCTGCCATTGAATTTGGTTGTGGAGCCTGGTGCAATTGAAGTCGGAGAGTGAACAATTGAGGGTAGAGAAAGAAGAATACTGCGGTTGCTGCTGCTGCACGACCAGCACTCTTGCCATGCTTAATTCGCTGCCTCTGCCTCTGCTTCTCTATTTGGTGGGGTTAAAATTTGGAGTAAATTTCTGAAATGTTTCAGCCCTGCCCATCCCTCACTCTTTCTTACAATCACGACAGGATAAGCCAATGACCCACTTCACTATTGAATTATATCCACAGCCTCTCATTCGATATTGCGTTACCTCATTCAACTTGTCAAGAGAAATCACGGAGTTACTAACAGTTTGTTTCGGATAAGATGAGGTAAGCATTATACATATTGAGCTAATTAGCTTGGAACACTCTACTTCCTTATCTATATTAAGACACAAAGCACTTTCTTAATTTTGTCTGTGCGATATATGCAATAATTCGCTGTGAAGTGTGAACGCCACATATGGCTTGATAACTTTGTTTTACTCCAACGGTGACATTCTTGGTTCATTTTGAAAAACAATGTGCTTATTCAAATGCTTGGCTGTGATTTGGCAACGAGTATTCTGTCAATTGAAAACGAATTGCATTGTACCATTGTAGATAAGACCTAATACATATGATTTGTTTGCAGTTTTTTGATCCTTAGTGCACTTTCCATGTGGCAATAAAAAACATCCAAGACTTTCAAAAAAGTGATGAAACTTGGCAAGATGTCGATGGTGGAAAAGAACGCAAGGTTTTTAGTGGTGCATGCTGATAGGGATTGCTATCCCCTGACGCGTCACCAGCACTATCTCCCTATTGTCTCCACGCTTACGCTTACCTTACTTACGTCTCAACATTGACATTATGTAACTCGGAAGCCTGGCGTCCACTGCATAGAAGCTTGCAATGAATTTTCCCAAATGTAGCCTAGCGTAAAATCTTCCATTCTTGTTGATTAGATTTAAAATCCTAAATAGATTTACTTTTAAGGCCACTGGATCACAAGTTTAAGGCAAACCATTAAATTAGGGGAAGTTTTTTTTTTTTTGGATTTCTTGTTTTTTTGGTCAGTGATAGTATTTAAAGTTTTAACTCCTCATTTATCTCAATCAAATTAAGAGCCATAGGGGTAGTTGCAAAAATATATTGTTGATCATCAATAAACTGATTTATAGGGTTGCTTCTCCCACACTGCCAATGGAGGCTTCTGTCTCTTGGGCTCAAGTCTCTCCTCCTATTTTGAATTATTTCATTGAAACCAGTCAGAATTGAGAAAGTAGAAAAATAAATAAATAAGTAAAGTTAAATAAAACTTAAAATATTACTTTTGGGAAATTATGAAAAATAACCAAGTTTTAAAGGTCTTCATAAACAAAACCAATCTCTTAATTTCTTAGATTTTTCTAATTAAGTTCACCTATCTATACCAAAATACCATTTATCTAATTCTCTCATTTTCCACCCATTTTGAAACTAATATCTTCTCTCAATCAAACCCATCTATACCAAAATACCATTTATCTAATTCTCTCATTTTCCACCCATTTTGAAACTCATATCTTCTCTCAATCAAACATACTAAACTTAAGTATGTGCTCTTGATTGAAAAGTTGTATTTTTTTATTTATTTCAAGATTGTGAATGAATCTTTTAGGACGGTTGCTATTTGTGAATTGTTATAAATGAATGAATATAATATCAATGGGTTGTACTAGGTTTGATTTAAATAGGTTTTATGATTTAGGTATGAATTGATTTTATATAGATTTTTTTTAAGTAAAAATATTACTTGAAATTTGTTTATGACGTAATATGGAGTTGAGTAGACTAATTTTGATAGTTGAATATGATAAAATTGTCGAAAAAATGAAATTTTTTTCAGGGAAAACAATGACCCTTTGGACAGTCACGTCCTTGACAGTCTTTTGATAGCTCAATAGATATGACAGTTAGTTTTTTTATCGTTCAATAGATAGAAAGTCAGTTGATTCATTATGGGTAAGACAGTTTACTTCAATAGATCTGACGGATCCAATACTCTAAAACTCTAAAACAAGTTTTCAAATCCAATTATATAAAAACTTATTATAAACCTATTTTTCTCATAAATCCTTTCAAAATAATTTATCTTACATAATTCAAAATAGTTTGAAAACTATTTTTCTTAAATTTATTCATAATCTAAGCCATCTTTAAATAATGGAAGAGTAAGCTCACGAAGTTCAAGTAAAATAATATAAAATAAGATATAAGGGTAGTTTGATCAAGATATATAATAAATCATAGAAAAATGAGTTACATAATATTTTTTTAAATGGACCCATCAAATTAGGTTATTTCATATAATTTACCAATATTGTTCTATCCAAGACAGGGCCTCTAACCATCGCCACCAACGATATAAAAAGCAACGTCCTCTCTTTTGAACCATCCTTGTTTTAGCAAATCTTCGGAAACTATTTTCTCTGATCAAATCCTTATCTTAGATCACCAATCTCTGTGAAACTTTTATGGTCCATTTACCTTGTATATTATATATAGAGATACACAGGTTTTGCATACTTTTTACATAATTTAGATTTGGTTTTGCTTTTCAGTCTGTATTTTCATCCTCTGTAATGAATACAATAACTTTTCTGGGCAATTCTACGATGAAGCTCTCTGGTAGGCTCATAATACCTCGTCGAAACGGGTCATTTTTTACTTTACCACCCGTTAAACACCACCACCACCATACTTCAACAAAAAATTCACTAACTTTTGGCAAAAGCAACCAAATTCAAGCCTTCCCATTTAAAAATTCGGGCTTTCAACGCATATTTCACGATACCCAGAAATCTGTTCGAGTTTTCAGCCCCAGTTTTGGTGTTGTTTCGAGGCCTTTTAGTGGTTTTTCATCTAAAGGTAGAGGCTTTTATGTTGCAGCTTCTAGGATAGCATCAAAAGTAGATAACTTTTCAACTTCGGTTGAACCTCGTGTGAATGATGCCAACTTCGAGAGAATTTATGTGCAAAATGGTATGAACGTTAAGCCACTAGTAGTTGAGAGAATTGACAAAGATGAAAACATTGTGGAAGAGCAAGACTCAGTAGTTGAAGATAACAATATCCAGAAAGTAGACAAGGAAAAGAATTTAGAGGGCTTTAATGGATTAAAGCTTGAGAGTGATATTGAAAAGGAGGCATGGAGATTGTTGCAAGATGCTGTGGTGTTGTATTGCGGGAGTCCTGTAGGCACTGTGGCTGCTAATGATCCTGGTGATAAACAGCCATTGAATTATGATCAAGTGTTTATCCGTGATTTCGTGCCTTCGGCTTTGGCTTTCTTGCTTAAAGGAGAAGGAGAAATTGTGAGGAATTTTCTCCTTCACACCTTGCAGTTGCAGGTAATAACTTGTAATTTATATTGCGTGCTTTCATTTTATTGTTTGAAAAATGGTATTTTGCGTTTTGGCTTGCGTTTTATTTGTCTTTCTACGCATACGTATGTTTGATGATGATTTTTTTTTTCAATTTTAAATTTATGTTTAAGCTCTCATTTAATATATGGCTAGATATGGAATAATTCTTGGCATGATAAGCATGATAATTAGGAGAAGATTTGTATTAAATCTTAAGAGAGAATATGATTTTCAATAACCTATTTGATAATTTTCGTGATGACTAACTGTTTGAGGCAAACTTGCCTGAATGCTAATGAAGTGAAAACTCATATCAGAATTTATGCAGTTTTAAATGCCTCATAGTTGTTTAATTTCTGTTACCAGAACTTTCATGGGAGCTTGGTTTTGATCGAGCGTTAAATATTTTAATGGAGGAACTATTTTTTTTCGTTGGGATTTTAGAATAATTCTGGGAATAATATTCATGAAATTTATGATTAAATTGGATGCATGTTGACTATCTTTGTTTGCAAAGTTTGCCTTTCCTTTCCATCATAAAGGAAATATAGCGTTCTTTTATGGGTATCTTATAATCAAATCTGGGGAGAGGAGAGACAAAGGGATGGTCAATGGTTGAAACTTTAAAATTGGCATGTGGTTTTATTTGTATGTCCTTTTATTGATTTGCCATGTTACTGAACTTTTTTGCTGCTGTGTTTCTTCAAACATGAGTTAACTATCTGTTTGTCAAGAATATGCAGTAAAAGCACTTCAAAATTATTGATTCATTGCCACAGATGGCTTAGAACCAATAGTTTGTTATCTAATGGATTTTTTTATTCTAATACTCCATCTGAGAGTTATCAATATTTATCTAATGTGTTCCTATCCAATAGAGTACAACTATTTTGGTTATCCATTTCCATTGATCACGCTGCTAGCATACTGTAGCTGTACGGTATTTGATAGTTATGAAGTTACAATTCTTTTTTTCTTGTGTTCAACTTAGAGTTGGGAGAAAACTGTGGACTGCTACAGCCCAGGTCAGGGATTGATGCCTGCTAGTTTTAAAGTTAGAAGTGTACCTCTAGAGGGCAATAAGTTTGAAGAAGTTCTCGATCCAGATTTTGGTGAATCAGCGATTGGCCGTGTTGCACCTGTGGATTCTGGTTCGTAGACTGCCACTAAAATGTATTTTTAAAGTATAGATGTTTTTCTTCTAGTGCTGTCTGCCTTTTGCTCTTGTAATTTTTTCTGATAGCATTGATTTTTTATGCTTCTCTGATAGGGTTGTGGTGGATTATTCTCTTGAGGGCATATGGAAAGATCACTGGTGACTATGCATTACAAGAAAGGGTGGATGTTCAGACAGGCATAAAATTGATAATGAACTTGTGTTTAGCTGATGGTTTCGATATGTTTCCTTCTTTGTTAGTCACCGATGGCTCTTGCATGATAGACCGGAGGATGGGTATCCATGGTCACCCCCTTGAGATCCAAGTGAGTTTGAAGTCCCACACCTACCCATTATTTTCCTTGTGGACTGTTTGTTAACTGGAATTGGGTGTTTTATTTTATCATTAGTATCTGTGTGCCAAATAGATGGGTCATTTGTCTTATTTATTGTGACTATCATTTGAACTTTCCATGGCATGTGTGCTCTTTTAACTTTGATGTATGTGAAGTTTATGGTAGAGGTGCATTTTGGGTATGGCATATGATGTCTTTAACAATTTCAGTGAGAGCTAGGTGTTCCTTCTTTCTACTATATTGTTTGAATGGAGTTATGAGGCCCAGTTTTTGAAATTTATTTCAGCAATTCTAAAGTTTTAGGTTTTTGAATCTTTCGATGGAGTTTGGAAGGAGGTTCAATTAGGATTAAGTTAGTTAGAAGAAAAGAAAGCCTAACTTGGGGAAGTTGATATCCCTCTTCAATTGTTTTAAATTTGATACCACAAAAATTGGTAAAAGTGGTATTCTGGAAAGCATGAGTTAGGAAATTGGAAGTTTGTTTGTTGATCTGTTATGATAACTCTCCCCAGAGCCGCAGCACACCCTCTTCCCAGAAGGAGCTATAGGCTGGTATCTGATGTGACTGTTTTATGCAATTGCTTATTTACCTTTTTCTTGTTTGAGATTGATTTATGCACTTCAGTTGACCTCACATAGCAAACGTTTGATTTTGCAGGCATTGTTTTATACAGCCCTACGGTGCTCTCGTGAGATGCTTTCTGCAAGTGATGGATCCAAAAATTTAGTTAGAGCCATCAACAATAGATTAAGTGCACTTTCATTCCACATCAGAGAATATTATTGGGTGGATATGAAGAAAATCAATGAAATATACCGATACAAAACAGAAGAATACTCCATGGATGCCACTAACAAGTTTAATATTTATCCTGAACAAATTCCCTCATGGCTAATGGATTGGATACCAGAGGAAGGTGGATTTCTGATTGGCAATCTTCAACCTGCTCACATGGATTTTAGGTTCTTCACACTTGGAAACCTTTGGTCCATTGTTTCATCTTTGGGTACTCCGAAACAAAATGAAGCAATTTTAAATCTTATTGAAGCCAAATGGGATGATCTTGTGGGGGAAATGCCTTTGAAGATATGTTACCCTGCTTTGGAGTATGAAGAGTGGCGTATAATCACTGGCTGTGACCCAAAGAACACGTGAATTCTCTCTCTCTCTCTCTCGACACTGATGCATTTTTCACAATTTTGTCATTAACACTATGCATTTTCTTCTAACCTTGCAGCCCTTGGTCATATCATAACGGTGGATCTTGGCCAACACTTCTATGGCAGGTAATCTAAGATATCATTGACATATATTGTTTGACTAGGAATGCTCAGTGTTGTAGATTTTCTTACAAATCAGGTGTTCTAATGCCAGTCGTAATACATTTGGTGGCCTGCATTATTAGTGATCAACTAACTGTCACACAGTCATAGATCATTTATACCAATGTTAATACACCTTCCTGCTATTTGTACGGGATTTGACTGCCTTTAAATTCAACCCCACCCTTTCTTTTATTTATTTCTTTTTGAATCACTATGGAGTAGAGCATTGAAAGGTGTCATTTTCTGGCTCATTTTTTAAGATGTTCAGTGTTACAGAGTCAATGATAAATGATGTCAAATGTAAATACTGATTATAAACAAGCTGAGGCAGGCAACATATCTGATATTTTCTTTCGGTTTTTATTTTTTAATCTTTTCAGAAATAGAAGTAATGCTCATTCATCGTTTGCATCCAAATTTGCATTTCTCTAGTACATGGGCCTTGCCGAGTTGCCAATTTCTTTTGACCTCAAGTATTTTAACAGAATTTCAATTTCTAATATCTACACTTATCTCGTTTCAGTTCACATTGGCATGCATCAAGATGGGAAAATTTGAATTAGCCCAGAAGGCAGTTGCCTTGGCTGAGAAAAGGCTTAAAGATGACCGTTGGCCTGAATATTATGACACCCGAACAGGGAAGTTTATTGGAAAACAATCCCGACTTTTCCAGACGTGGACTATTGCTGGATTCCTGACGTCTAAAATGCTTGTTCAAAATCCAGAGATGGCATCATTGTTATTCTGGGAAGAGGATTATGAGCTTCTTGAGATCTGTGTTTGTGCACTTAGCAAGAGTGGACGGAAGAAATGCTCACGTGGTGCTGCCAAGTCTCAGATTCTTATCTAATGAGATACCATTCTTTTGAAGGCAGACCGTTGTACAGCCACTAGTATAGCGCAGGGTAATAAAAGGTTTGATAAAGAGCAGTTTTTACAACAACGAAGTGGAATATAGCATTTTTATAATTCCTGTACAGGGGCAATGTTTTACTCCGATTACCAAACTGTTGAATGTTATAGAAATTTTTAGTGACTAGCATAGAGGAAAGCCCAGGATTTCACTTTGGCTCTTCCAATAGTCATCTATATGTATATTACTTGAAAAGGTTACATATTTGCAATTGCCTTCACAACAGAAGGCATTGGATTTATTTATTTATTTGTTTGTACGTCATTATTTACTTCTCATGTGTGGACTTTGCACAGTCTTCTGGAAAGATGTTCAATTCTTGTCTCTGAAACACTTTTTTGCTTTGTTAGTTAATAAATCTATTAAAAATATATATATTTTCCTCTAAATATATGGCTGTTGAACTACTCTTCCTTTCTTGAAATAGTTGGAGGCCCGATTTCTTATCTATATATTATGTCAAGGTTAGACAGGGTAAGTGAGCATAAATTTGTCTTAAGAAATTGTATCAAAAATTTAAGGCAAGATCTCAATACTATATTTTTCTCTCACTTATTTAAGGGGCTGTTTGGAACTACTCTAATTCAATTACCACGTCCATGCACTACCATTTATAATCCTTCGTTCCACCCGTAATTATTTGGACCGCCTATAATCATGTACCCTAGACATGAACACTAAGAAACTACTATCACTCACAACCACCAGTACACACATCAACAAAATTCCACCAATAATCGCAAACTTTCTTTTGTGCTCCCAGCAAACCTCTACCCAAATAAACCCACCTTATATTCCACAGGAGCCGTCCATTTTAGCAACAAATCTCATCAAATCATATTTTGATAAAGGCCTAATCAGAGAAGCACGTACGCTGTTTGATGAAATGCCTGATAGAGATGTGGTTACATGGACGGCTATGATTACAGGGTATACGTCACTCAATTATAACACTTGTGCATGGAACATGTTCGTTGAGATGTTGAGAAATGAAGTTGACCCAAATGAATTTACCATATCAAGCTTGTTGAAAGCTTGTAGAAGTATGAAGTGTCTTTTATATGGGACGTTGGTTCATGGGATGGGTATAAAGAGAGGCTTGGGAGGGTCTACGTACGTTGATAATGCACTCATGGACATGTATGCCACTTGTTGTGTCACCATGGATAATGCATGTATGGTATTTCAGGATGTGAAAATGAAGACTGCTGTGTCGTGGACTACCTTGATCACTGGGTACACTCATAGAGGTGATGGCTATGGGGGGCTTCGAGTCTTCAGACAAATGCTACTGGTAAGCAGTTGAAGCAATCATAATAGCCCCATTTAGCGGGAAGGTTTACTTGAATTTAGTTTACATTTTTAATAAAATACTACTCACTAAGAAAAGTTGTTATAGTAAATTAACAAATATTTACTTTAGGTAGTTTTAAAGAATTGTATGAAACAGATGTAGTATGTTCATAATATTGTTGCATTTTATGGCGAACAGGACGAAGTAGAACTGAACCCATATAGCATTTCGATTGCAGTTAGCGCTTGTGCCTCCACCGGCTACCTTATTTTTGGCAAGCTAATACATGCAGCAGTCACTAAACATGGGTTTGGATCCAATCTTCCGGTAATGAATTCTTTACTAGACATGTATTGCAGGTGTGGTTGTTTACCTGACGCCAATCAGTACTTCCATGAGATGACTGAAAAAAATTTGATAACATGGAACACATTAATAGCTGGATATGAAAGATTGGATTCCAGTGCGTCTCTTCACATATTCTCACAGATGGAGTCGGAAGGAGTCAGTCCAGATTGCTTCACGTTTACTAGTGTTTTGGCTGCTTGTGCTAATTTGGCACTTTTGAGTTTTGGACAAAAGGTTCATGGTGGACTTGTTCGCAGAGGCCTTGATGGAAACTTGGAATTGACTAATGCCCTTATTGATATGTATGCGAAGTGTGGAAACATATCCGACTCGCAGATAATCTTCAATGAAATGTCTCGCAGAGATCTGGTCACTTGGACATCAATGATGATTGGATATGGAGCCCATGGATGTGGGAAAGAAGCTGTTGAATTGTTTGATGAGATGGTTCTATCTGGTGTTAGACCTGATATGATTGTGTTTATGGCAGTTCTGAGTGCTTGCACACATGCGGGACTTGTGGATGAAGGCTTGAGGTATTTCAAATCAATGAAGGATGATTATAATATCGATCCAAATCAGGAGATATATGGCTGTGTTGTGGATTTGTTAGGCCGCTCTGGGAGAGTCAAGGAGGCATATGAACTGATAGAAAGCATGCCTTTCAAGCCTCATGAGTCTGTTTGGGGTGCACTGCTAGCTGCTTGCAAAGTGCATAGGCTTCCAAAATTGGGCAAATTGGCAGCGCGGAGAGCATTAAATTTGAGGCCAAATATGATGGGGACTTATGTGATGCTGTCAAACATTTATGCGGCTGAAGGAAAATGGGAAGAGTTTGCAAAATTGAGGAAGCAAATGAGAAAAATGGGGAGCAAGAAAGAGGCAGGGAGAAGTTGGATCGAGTTAAAGAACCAGGTTTATAGTTTTGTTGTTGGCGACAAGATGGGCTCTCATACAAAGTGTGTCGACGAAATTTTGAAATTGATGATTAGGCATATGAAGGTAACAGATTATGTGCCTGATTTAGATTGCTTAATACATGATCAAGTGTACAACTGAATACACTGAAGCTTAAGAGTTGAGAAGACCTTGAGAAACATAACTTCGTCCTCGCAAACAAGCTTCGGTTGGCTAACATGGAAGAAAACTTATGTTTTGGAATTTTTTTGTGATAAAAGGGGTCACTTTGTTCCTCTTTTAAGCCAATAAAGAAGAAATGGTGAATAGTGAAGACATTCAGGAACATTGGCAAAAGGCCTTAACTATGGATCTAAAATATTCTTTGTTGTACAATATAGCTGCAGAAATAAAGAGTGTTGTCCTTCCAGAGGTTTTTGCAAAGTTACATATTAATGAATGTGATCATCTTTTACTGTGGTGAAAAAATAAATAAATAAAATTGTGCTCCATCAATGAAAGTGTAAGATTCCAGCATGAGGTTACTACATTCAGCGATTTGCAATTTGTGATAGCAGAGAAATGCACGTCTCTTGTCCATGATCACACATTAAAGGATGAACAATGATGGAAACTTTTCCCATCAAATAGAACCAGCCCATTGGGTTAATGTATTTATTAGTATACACATCTTGATTTGGATGTAAATGTATCAGTCCCTTAGGCCTTCATAGTGAAAGCAAGAACCGGTGACATGATAAATATCCAGATTTAGCGAGTGAATTACATGGGCAGTGGTGAATATGTAAGTGTCAGTAAAGAACAAACCAAACTTGCACATAAAAAGAGGAGAAAAATTTTATTAAGTGTTAGTCAATGTACTTAAGAAGAGCACCAAATTGCAGGACACCTCTCCTGTTACTAATTCAAGTACCATTAGAACACAGCAACATCCAAAATACAATCACCACGATGGGACTAACCTCCACAAGTTATTACAGACTAGAGGATAGACATTGATGGAAGAACTTTTCTCCAAGAAGGCATTGTCTCATCAGAACGAAACAATGATTTATTTCTTAGAGTAAATTATTTATCTGCAAATCTGCTACTTCAATAGAAAAAAAAATCAATTAGCAAGTTTGAATAGGTGACAAAACTGAAACAACTTAAAGCAATCTGCCTTAACAATGGTCCCTACCTTGAAAACATATTCTTCAAAAGCACCCTACACATGCTCTCAGGTTTGCTACAGCAATTTTGGATTAAAAGGTCTGGCTCAAACTCACTGTATATCAAAATGTCAGTGATTTAATTTCAACAATTAGCATAAAGTTAGATATTCGGGTGATAGTGGCAATGGCTCATATACCTGTATCTTCATTACCTTCTGAAACAGTGCCGCAATGACATAAACATATATAAAAACCATATGCTTGATGTTTACCGCAGCCATTAGTTTCTTGACAGATGGTCTCTTCACAAAATTATACATCTGCAGTGATTTTCCAAAGAAAAAAAGGAGATCCACAAATCAGTCTTACCTCCCGAATTGCACATTACACTGGGACCCTGCCTGCCTAAATCCTTGCTGGTGAGATTTTTGTTCTCACAATACAGGCTTGCTGGAAGGCAAGACAACATATCTGTGACATGCCAGGGAATCCCGTTGCACAAATGAACAAAATGTGTAATTGGTATTGGCATAATGGGACAAGGTCTTAGGGTGCAATCTTGTGAACAATGTTAAAATCAATTTGCCCCAATATATGATAATCCACTACCAATAATCCATGCATGAACAAGAACCCTGTTTAAAGTGGTGAAAACGATGACGATCCCTCACCACAATTTCGCGTTCATAAGTTCTAGAAATGAACTTCGCTGCAGTGTGACAATCATTACATATTCGCAGATTCTTCATTATCCTTATTGGTGTTGGTGGACTTATAGTAATAAGCCCAAAGGCAATTGCAAGCTTCTCACTGTGTCTAAAAAGAGTGGTTTCCTTCTCTTCTTCATCAATGTCAAGTGACACCTCATGTGTGTATGGTTGATAACCTTCAATTTTCAATTTCTTGGCCATTTCATCTAACATCTCCTCAATCTCATTAATCAGTGGATGTGTCTTATCTCCTGCCAGGAACTCATGAACTGTTCCATTCGCTTCAATCATGCTACAGCCAGGGATCTTCACCACCCCACGTTGCATCATCATCTCCCTAATCTCAAGAACATGGTCCCAATTACCTTTCGAAGCATGTATATTGGAAAGTAATACATGAAACCCGTCATGATTAGGCTGAAGCTCAACGAGCTTGCTTCCTATTCTCTCCCCCATTTCATGTTCACCGTATTTCTTACAAGCCCCAAGTAAAGCACCCCAAGTAGCAACGTCTGGTGACATAGGCATACTCTCAATGAGTTTCTCTGCTTCTTTGAGTAGGCCTGCACGCCCTAGAAGATCAACCATACATCCATAATGCTTGATATTGGGTTCTATCCTGTGCTCCTGAATCATGGAATTAAAATGGCGGTATCCTTCATCTACTAAGCCCATGTGTCGACAGGCCCCAAGTACTCCCATAAAGGTTATCTCATTAGGCACTACACCACATTTCTTCATCTCTGAGAAAATGTCAAGTGACTTGCCCACCAGCCCATTCATAGCAAAGCCAAGAATAAGAGCATTCCAAGTAGAAACACCCTTTTCCTCCATCCCATGGAAAACCTCCATTGCATTTTCCACACAACCAAGTTTCAAGTACATGTCTATAAGAGTAGTTCCAAGAATAACATTAATCTTCATACTGTTCTTCCTTATATAGGCATGAATCCATTTGCCCTGATCAAGGGCAGCCAAGTGGGTGCAAGCTGAAATGACACTGACCAAAGTGGTCTCATCAGGCTGAATGCCATCAAGCTGCATCTCCAAGAACAATGCCAAGGTCTCAGAGAATTGATCATGTTGAGCATAACCTGAAATCATTGCACTCCAAGAGACAACATCCTTTTCAGTCATGGAATCAAATAAAGCTCTGGCTTTTTCAACTAAGCCGCATTTCAAGTAACCAGATATCATAGAATTCCAAGATATCATGTCCAAGCTATGATCTGCAATGAACAGTTTTTCAGCAGATATAATTTCACCACAACTTGAATACATATGAATCAATGCATTTTGAAGATTGACATAAGATTCAATTCCAATCCTCACAACTAAACAATGGATCAATTTCCCTGTCTTAACAACTGCTAAATGTGCGCAGGCAGAAAGAAGACTAACAACCACAACCTCATCCACCATAGCTCCATGATCATTCATCGTCATGAACATAGCCAAAGCCTCCTCATACATCTCATTCTGTTCATAACAAGAAATCAATGCACTCCATGAAACTAAATCTTTCTTATGCATTTCATTGAACAACCTAAAAGCCTCACTGACATATCCTCTCCTACCAAACAACACAAGCATTGAATTCGAAGCAATTATGTTCCTTTCCGGCATCCTATCATAAATATATGTCGCCTGTTCTACATTTCCAACATTAACATAGCCTGCTAAGATCGAATTCCACGAAACCAAGTCCAACACAGGACTTTCATCGAAGAGTTTACGTGCATAACACAAATTTCCGCAAACAGCATACAAATTTATTAAAGTATTTACAACATAAACATCTAAATCAAAACCCATTTTCAAAACATGATCATGAATCAACATCCCTTCAAAAACAGATAAACGTAATGCGCTGGCTTGAATTACAAGTGGGTAGGTGTAATTATCAGTGGGCACATTGTTATTCAACATCAATTTGTAGAGGCACATGGCTTCTTGAGGTGAGTTTCTCTGAATATAAGATCTCATCATTGTGTTGAAAATGAACCCATTTGGGTTCTCAGTGTAAGTGAAGATTTTAAAAGAGAAATTGATGTCATTACAGGCAGGTAAGTCAGTGGAGTACTTGAGTAGTCTACTTGCAGCAAAGGTGTCTGTGATAAAGCCTGTGAGAATCATTTGAGAGAGTATCTGAGTGAATTGTTTCAGGTTTAGAGATTTGTTCAAAAAGGAATCCATGATTGAGAGATTTATTGTTTGTTCGAATATGGGTTTGATTGTAGAAGAGAGATGGGTCAGTTTCCTTGCCAAAGCCATAGCGGAAGCTATGTTTACGAATGTCAGCAAAAAGTTATTACATGGACTCGAGCCATGGCTATGGAGCCTTTGAACCTGTCAAAATATGGTTTGTAATTGGAGGGAAGTCAAATAAGATCGTTAACACACTACCAGTGACATAATAATATTAAAAAAAAAAAAAAACATTGTTATTCAGTCATTGTAATACTTACATGAAAAGAGGTAACAGCACTTCTTTTACTTATTTTTATTAATTTAAAAAATAATAATTTAATGATTTAATAACAACAAACATTGTTATTCAATCATTATCATACACTTAATTTATATGAAACTGGGAAATTTTCTTTTTAACAATAATTCTATTCTTATAAATAATATAGGACAATCTGATTAGATAAAAATATTTCAAAAATTAATAACATCAGTAACTAAGACTGATGATATTATTATTAGAGTAAATTTTAAAAATTATTAATATTAATTAAGATCGATGATGTTTTAATCATACAATAGATAAATAAACAGTTTATGAGTAAACAATATTATTGTATGGATAGCTATTAAGAATAGTCGTAAAAATAACCTAAACCATAAAATTTTGTTGAAATTTATTAATTTTTTAAAAATTAAGATTTTATGACCCATCAAGCACTAGACATCATTTATCAAATGAGACACTTAACGCATCTTATTAGATAAAACGTTAAATATATCTTGTTAAAAACTGATGAATAATATTATCTAACCATCAACATAATATATTGGACTCTATTGAATGTTTTTGAGTATATCATAGGTTAAACGAAGTATCATCGTATCAAAAAATTTTAGATTCCAATCAAAACTATCATCACATCAACAAAATTTTAGATAGGAATCAACTCAAATGCACTCCTCTATTTTCGTATTTTTTGTAATTTTTTCTAGATATTAAATTTATTTCTTCTTGTTTGCAGCTGTTAATTAAATTTTTTGGGAAATTTAAGGAAATAACCACATTTTTGGGGGGGTCTTTTAAATATAACCACACCTCCTAAATCCTTACGTCAATCTAACCAATCCCAAGTAAATG
>JANLJB010005417.1:3560-19625 GCA_026212285.1 Bursera cuneata
ATGGCACGATTGAAATTGAAGTACATATATGAAGATTCCACTTGAAGAAAAAACGAAACTGGGATAACAAATTCTACCCATTAATCTGCGGTTTCAAGAAGGTTTGCAAGCAAAACATTGTTCAATGGAATCAAAATTCTAGCGAGGAGCACTAAAGAGAGCTCTGCCAATGATACCAGTGGCCTCAATGTAACGATCGACACACCTAGAGACGCAGCTACTCTCACTCCCACTCAGACTTGATCCTGGTTTTGTGATGCACTTCTCAAAGCACTTGCTTGATACAGTCTGTGTGCAAGTAACAAATTAAATGGAAATTACTAATAATAATAATAATAACAACTTAAAAGCAAATTCATTTCAATAAAAAGGGAACAAAAAGGCAAATCCCCATATTGGTTACCTCTATGAACTCTTGGGCATATGCCTGAGCAAGCTGGGTCTTGAACTTGTCCATGAACTCCTCAGTTGAGAATTGAGACGAACCTGACCCACTTGGAGTTGATGAAAAAGGATCCATTACTTTCTCTTCTCTTTTCGACTCCTTCACCTGCGGGGAGTTGAGCTGAGAGTTATAATTATATAAACCCTAAAAATCTCTCCCTCTCTCTCAGTCTCTCTGTCTCGGAAGGGGTTTAACCCAATTTGTAAAAAAGGCTGGGCCGGGCTGGGCTGGGCTTGGCTGGGCTGAGGTCTGAAAAATTGATTATTCAATTTGCGTGTGATTGGCGGACTCAAGTTTTGCATTGAGCCCCACCCCAAAAGAAATTGATTAAAAGCTGCAGCATGTGACCAAAAATTAAGTGGTAATTAACATACCAAGTTAAGAAAGCAAAGCAAAGCTGCCCTGCCAACAAACAGCTGGATGCTTAATTTAATTAAGTTAAGGAGTGGTCCTATACTATAAGTATTGCAATGCCCACCCTCTACCTCTTCACCAATTAAGATTTGTGTGTTGATAATGAAATCATAATTAAAATGGAAACCTATGGTTACAACCAAGTGGGGTGTCGGGGTTTGCCACTTGGGTTAGAACTTGGGCCCTTTTCGGGAAGTCAAAAGAATCATGCACTTAAAATAATTATTACTTAATCATTGTTTATGTGATGAAATTATCTTGATTCCTTTACAACTTCAATAAATGCTAACGTCATCCTAATCCAACCCATATGACGATACCTCCTGTTGATTTACCATTTTAATTATTACTTAATTGCTACTCTTCCGGATATTTAATTTACCAAGGTCTATCTTACATTTCTTTGCTAGTTCTCTATTGGGAGAGTGACCCCAACTACAGCACATGACACCATTCACAATATTCAAATTTCAATTTATAATTAATTTACTCTCCCCGATATTGAAAAAATTAATAATTAATCTACATAATCTAAAACCATCATTATTTGTTCATTTTTTAACATCTGTGTCCATTACCGAACTATATGGTTAGCATGCATGTATTTGAACTTCAAAACTAACAACTTTGAAATTAATCTAAATTGGAACAAATATATATATATATATGTGTGTGTGTGTGTGTGATTCAGACTATCGATACTTATTTTTTTTAATTAATTTTATATACTATTTGATAGTCGTCTATTTCTTTGATCTAATAGTGAAAATAGTTGTTAAGTTGATATGAACAAAACTACTTTTTAACTTTATCTTTCCACTAATGAATTATTGGTAAATTAACGATTATCAAATAGTATATAAAATGAAGTCTCAATAGTACGAAACTATATATTTATATATATATATATTACTTTCTATAGTAATGTTATACATCATAAAAATTATGCAAATGATATTACATAATTCACACGTCTATCATTAATTAAATCTACATCATTTTGGATATAAATTTTGAAATGCATCATCCGTATATCAATTATTAACGAAATATACATGGTTTGAGATATAAGTTTTTGAGATTGGTAGTATTACTTTACTTTCAAGTATCACAAGTTTATGTTTCTCACTAATTCTCTAGTTACATGCAAACCAAGGCATATCATTTGCTTTCTAAGGAAATAGCAATCACTCAGCAAAGCACTAACATCAATTATCTGTTGACTTCTTTTAGAGAAGTATTTCCAATCAATCATATGTATATATATGCACAAAGAGATCATGAGATGCAGGATAGAGGTGAGTGAGGCAATTAAAGTATTTGGAGAAAGAGAAATTAGGAAAGGTAGAGGAAGATATAGAGTGAGATGAGATGTAAAAGTCAAAAGCAATAATGATAGGAAATTTCTTTCCTGATCAACTGGCAACTTCGATGGCATTACAAATACATTGACCCACTCAAACTGATGCTTCTGCTCCTTAAAATGGTGTAGGCATTATTATGACTTTGAATTGATAATGAATGGATGCAATTGGGGATTATACTTAATTAAAAAAAAAAAAGTGTTTAATGAGCATGCAATTCTACGCACCTTATAGATGTTGAAGGTATTAGCATTGCAAAAATAATAATAATAATAATATTTCTATGAATCTTGAATATAGTTGATAATGGTGAATACATAGATATATTTGGGGTTGAGTTAAATTGATGGTGATGATGTGCATAAGGGCCACAATTTTAATGACGATGTACGAAATAACATGTGATGGATGGATGGATGGATGGGGCTAAGTAGCTTACCCGTGGGAAAACAGTGATGAATGAGATTATTACGATGTAGGTTATGAGTAAGCAATTAATATCATTGATATTCTCCATTTCCATTGATGAGTTACAGCGGCTAGGCTAGCCTCGCCTTTGCCCTCCACAGCTGACAAGAGAATTTAATGAAACCAAGTCAGAAAGCCTGCAGCCTGACTCAGTTAGCCAGTAATTTGATTAATTGGCTTAATTATTACATTAATTAATTTCTAATCTTAACAAATTGATTGATCAAAGGGGGATATATGGGATATATTTATGAATATTAGTGGACAAGTAGGAGGGATTTAATGTTTTAAAATTATGATTGAAATAAGAAAAGAAATTCAAGCTCGTGCTCTAAGAAAACAGCTGTCTTTTTAGGAAACTTATCAGCAGTATCACACAAACACAAAAATAAAAAATTAAATATATGTATGTGTATACCACCCAGGATGATGACAATGACAAGCTCACATGAGCCCAACCCCTTAATACATGGGGTCCCTGCCCTACCCTACCCTAAACCTCCATTTTTTTTTTTTTTTTATCTCTTAATTAGTTTTGCTAAAATATATTAATATATATATATATATATACAAACATAAGTTAGATTTAGGTAATAATAAGCTCGGTGGAGGTGCATGGTGGAAGCAAACATAACCACAATCAATCAGGGTCAGGGAATACTTAATATTTAATTAATTAATTAATTAGAAATATAAATATTGAAGGTCAACAGCCAAGCACAGAAAGTTGGTCTGTTCTTAAGTTGAAACGTCCATGGAGGGCATCTTAGTCAAGTTTCGTGTTATAGATGGCGTCTTCTCATGAGTCCCACCCAGGGCGGGCTATCACTCCTACTCATATAGGATACATAGACCATTAGCAAGCAATAAGATACCACTGTCACCACCACCACCACCACCGACCTCAGCTACTCCTTACCCTCTCAGATTCTGTCAAACTGAGCACAAACCCTAGCTAGCTTCCACCTAATACAATAGCTACTTTCAAACCAACATAAGCAAAAAGGTACCTTCTCTTCCTCATCCTTGTGTTTACTTTTCTTTTCTTTTTTATTTTTCCATTTCTTTTTTCTTTTTTAATTTCTTTCCTATCTCCTCTCCTCTCTTTACCTTCTAGATTCTTAGATCCATCTGCACCGCTCAAATTTTGTTGCTAAATCATGGACTTTGGCTCAAGCGGACAAGCTGCTGATCTTTCTGACGACGAGATGGGTAAAGTTCAACTTCATTTCTCCTTCTCTTCTTCTTCCTCTACTCATCACTATCAAAACCCACTGCTTCCTCTCACCACTAACCGCACCTCCAACTCCTGGGAGCACCAAATGGGGTCTTGCTCAGCCTCACCCAACAACAATTGCTACCCATCTGAAGAAGATAACTCCAGGTCTAACGAAGTAGCATCCACCAGGCTTGACCTCATGGACGCATCCCCACTAAACGACGACGATGGCAGAAGTGCAACTGTGACTCACATCCAGAAGGAACACATGTTCGATAAAGTTGTCACTCCCAGCGATGTGGGTAAGCTAAATCGTTTAGTCATCCCTAAACAACACGCCGAGAAGTTTTTCCCTTTAGATTCTTCCACAAACGAGAAGGGTTTGCTCTTGAATTTCGAGGATCGAAACGGAAAGCCATGGAGGTTTCGATACTCCTACTGGAACAGCAGCCAAAGCTACGTCATGACCAAAGGTTGGAGCCGCTTCGTCAAGGATAAAAAGCTAGATGCCGGAGATATAGTCTCGTTTCAACGCGGAGTTGGTGAGTTGGGTAAAGATCGTCTTTACATTGACTGGAGGCGAAGACCAGATGCACCTGAACCCACGCCCACGTTCCCTCTTCAACACCACTTATCATTCCACAGGCCGATTCCTTGGAGCCCCTTACTGATGAGGCCGCCGCAAGTAGAGGGAATGGCAAGGGACCACTCTTATCAGTTATCACAAACAAACAATTATTTCAATCGGAATAACAGCTATTACAATGGTGGTTATGGTGGCTCAGTTCTTTACTTGAGATCAGAACCAGTATTAGACCCACAACTGCATATGGGGATGGGAATGGAGTGGCGGCGGCAGCAGCAGCAACAGCAACAACATGAACAACAGCAGCAGCAGCAGCAGCAGCATCCAATGGTGTTTGATTCGGTGCCTGTGGTCCAAGGGAAGGCAACAGGGAAGAGGTTGAGACTGTTTGGAGTAAACATGGAGTGTCCCATGACGGAGTCAGATGATGAGTGTGACATATTGTCCTCGACCACAATACAACACCTTCCTACAATGACAATTCAGCATCCTTCTTCCTCGTCGTCACAATCTCCTCTGCAATCAAGGCTTTACAATGCCACACAGTTGCCTCTCTTCGACTTTCTCAACAAAGGGGAAACTTCCATGCCTTCTGACAAACAAAATTTAGAATAACGTGGAACATTTATCACAAGAGTCAAGCTGGATGGAGGAAGATTTAATGCCTAACTCTCTTTTCACTACTAATCGGTTTACAATTCATGCTCATCACCACCACCAGACAATCAGAAGCTCAATCAAAATGCAAAAGCACACTGGTGGTATTGATATCTATCTTTTGCTTAAATTAATAAAGAAATGAGGGAGGAAGCTGGGGGAAGATTTGGGGTTTGTGAATCGTGAAGAATTTAGCTTGCGAGCTAGCCAGAGATCATTGATAAAGAAAAAATACGACCGTAAACCAATGTTTTCTTATGTAAATTTTATATTATATAATACGATCGATGGTATATTATTATATTAATTAATTACAAGTCGACTCTGAGAAACAAAAAAAATTATGTATGATCATTGTTTGCCTTTTCTAGGGCCTGGTTTCTCCGATCTGTTTTGATGCCAATGCCTTGGTTTACCACCGAATTAGTTCGATTGGAAGATCCTTCATTCTCTTTGGCTCCCAATTAGTCTCTCTCTACACGCTGCTATCCAGTAATAACAATCTTTGCTGCCATAGTAACTGTGTGCAGCGCTGGCTACCTGATATTATTGAAGTTTTTGGCTCTCTTTTGTCTTTACTTTGGTAGGTTGTTGTTCTTGTCGCTGCTTCGTTGGGCACGCCCCCAGGTTTTGCAGACGAAACGCCAGACCTTTACAAGGTAGAATTCATTCATTTTTCTTTTCATTTTGTCATTCATTCTTCGACTGTGAATGTGAATATGCTTTTTGTTGTACATATCTACATATGATATATATATATATGTACATAGCCTTCATCATCTTCATGGATCTCTTATCAGCTTATATTAATTCACTGCACAAACAAATAACATTCATCTGCTGTTTTGCCCCAATACTAACGCATGAGATGGTAGTCAGAGAACGTGCATCTATAAATAGATGAGTTCTCGTAAAGCAATATAATCTAATTTGCAGGAATTCATGCTCATCACTTCATTAATATATATAATTAATTCATTTTCTCAATACATGTGATGCATATATAGTGTTAGAGTAAGTGTGCCTCTTGAAGTTTTTCATTTTCGTTCATGTGCTGGTATTTATCATGAAAATAAATTCTTTTTGGTCATTATCATTGTATATACTACTTATCGCACAAATTAATATCTTTCTTTTTGTTATGACACTCTCATTGTTTTTCTTCCTTAGGTCTGCATGCTTTTTCATGTATAATTAATGGATCAAATTGAATATTATGGTAAACTACCTTTACAAAAAAAAAAAAAAGAATTGACTTTACGGTAGTATGCGCTTTTCCATAGTTAAGGAGCGTATTTAATTAAACTAAAAGATTTTATGCTTAAATCTCTACTTCTTTATAATAAAGTTACATAAGGGAATGACTTTGAAAACAATGGTTTATATATATATATATAAAGTTACATAAGGGAAAAGTACCTTATTTCTCCTGTGCTAAAAAAAATGAATATATGAATGTCTCTATCAAACTAAAGTTATTAATTAATAGAAGTTATTAATTAATAAATGTTAGTCAGATTAATCAACATTTATACGTTTCGATGCAACAACAAAATATAATTTGTAACAAATAGTTTTGTTGATTAGTTAATTCGACTGGGTTGGACTCCTATTAGTCTGGGTACAACAAAAGAATGTTAGAATCTCAAGTAATGAATCTCTGCTGTAAGACTGACACCAAATGCTGGGCTTTACAATAACTGTCCCTTGTGAATATGGCGAGGTGTGTTTGTTTCTTCCAACAAGAAAAACACATCAGGAGACACCGTTGTTGAAGTTTAAGTCATTTTTGGATGTCTTAAAAATTAGAATGTGAAAATTTTTGAGAAAGAGCTAAGAATGTTTAGAATGGAACATGAAATGTGGGTTTGAAGAGTATATTTATAAGAAGAATTGGAGGACATCGTAGGCCTAGGACTAGGAGTTACCATGATGACGAAACAGAATTAGAACCTCAGGAACACGTATATATATTGCGCAGTTTCACGTCCGCTTGTTAATTTGTAGTCTTTATAGCTGTTAGGTGTGTGCCAAAGATGATGCTATTCTACAGTAAATTAGGGGTTAGGGCGGGCTGATGTAGATAATCGTTATATTATTATGAGCGACCTTAATTTCTACATGGGACGGTAGATAAGGTTTATAGCTAGGGATTCCTTACCTTTATTATAAGCATATGAGGTTATCCTTAATTTGCTCGTTTCACCTCTTGAGTGAAGGATACATAAATGAGGCCATGTATTTGTGTGTCTCTGCGAATTTCATTGATATATATGACACTACATATTAGGTTAGGTTTCTTGTTGATTATTGGATAAAATATAATCACCATGGAATACCAAGGGAGCTTATAAAGCAGCTAAAGCAAATATATGTGTATATATATATATATATGTACACATGAGTGTGTAGAGTTGTAAGCTAAACCCTTCACTTGATATGATAAGAGAAAACCGAAAGTCTTGGTGCTTTATTTGTTGAAAACAGCATAAACAAAATATTATTTGAAGGCAATTAACACATGTACAGGTTTAATATCCATTGTTATAGCTTGTAAGTACAGTATTGTTTGTTGAAATTAAAAAGAAGTTTACTTGAATGTCGTCTACTTCCATATATACATACTAAGTAATGTTATTGTTTCATGTAAATATCCTATGAGAAGTGACAACTGAAGTGATAGTACACTAGCAGTGTATGTCATAATTATCAAACCAAAAAATTACATGAGTATAGTATTTGCCTAATTTCTATAATTGGTATTTGGCATCGATCAATGAGAACCGGCCCCGAAATCTTTATATATTCACCTCACCCGGTTAGGTCTATATATATAGCTAGAAATGCTGCTTATTGAGGCTTGAGAGCGAGATAATAATGTAAGCTTAGGATGAGTTTTATAGGATCAATCACTATATGTATATATATAGAACATGATATGATCATATGATAGTTTAGATTGAATCTTTTTAGCTTCTTTTAATTTTTTGATAAAAATACAACGATGAGGTCAATCAGCAGCTTGTTTTGAAAAAAGAAATAGCTAGTGTTGCATATACATACATATGTTAACGATTGATAGTTTAGTCGGATTTAATCATCCAGTCAGATCAGCTTTAACTGAACACAATGCAAAAACTGGATGTATATATATAAAAATATGCAGAGAAGAAGCAATTAACAGCGGGATTATTCCAGTCATGCATCCATAAAAATGACATGGAATTAAGTTACGTAATTGGTTGTTTGTTTCTTGTTTTTAGACATTATTGGAATTAATTACTAACTTTTTTGATGAAACATGCAGCACAAGTCGACAGTAAAGGCCTCCATCAGTTCAGACGTCAGTGGTGGACTGCTGCGTACTTGTTATAATTAAATTAAACTCAAAAAAACAAAAATCATAAAATTAATTACATCCCTTTGCGAGAATCTATTAATTTTTTTTTTTTTTTGGGAGGAATGAAAATATATTATAAATATTTTTGTTGAATTAACTAATTTGCAGGTGTGTGTATATATATGTATATATATATATATGCATGTTGTTGTTTAAATACAAATAGGACGTGTTTGCATGCATATAAAACTAATTAAGATTGTATTTGAGTTAGGTAGCATTTATAATTAAAAGAGCTAAATAATCAACGATGCGGCCACGAGTAGAGTATGATGAAATGCAAGTTCATTCTTCAATTAGAAAACATATAGTATGTGGTAATTAAACTTAATTAATTATTCAAGTATAGGGAATAATCATTAATTAATTATATTTAATGAGGTAAATACATAAGAGCTTTAAGGGGATTGATTAAATTGCTAGTTGATTGAAGTTTGTATGTGTGTGTGTATATATATATATATATATATGTATACACATATACCAGAGTAAGTGAAAATTAATAAAAACAAAAAAGGAAGGGGAGTCGGGGTTTAGCAATAATATTATATTATATAGCAAGGCGAAGTTAGCGTAGCAGTGAGTAGGGAGTAGCGGAGGTAGAGATTGAGATTCCATTCGACATAAAAGGGGATAGGGAATGGTGGAATTGGGGGAGTTGGGGATTGGGTGCGGGCTGTCAATCTTTACAAAAACTATCAACTGTCAACGCTGCTGCTGCTACTACTACTACTATTAGTACTACTTCTAAAGTCTGGAAAACTAATGAGGGAGAGAGAGAGAGAGAGAAATTTATATTTAGTATGGGCCCCTCCCTCCCTCCCTCAGGCATGCCCTTTCATTTTGTAAGCCTGTGGCTGTGTCTGAGCCTCTGCTCTGTGGCTGTGCCTGCTGAGATTGGGAACAGATAGCATCTGCAACACACACACTTGCAGCAGCAAAACAAAAGAGTGAAAGAGGGACGAGTATTTATTAGTCGTTGGGGTGTAAAGTAAAGCCGAAGAAACGCAGACAGACAGCCGTAACGATATCTCGTCACCTAAATGGAATGGAACTCAACAATATTAATTGCTTTCATCACATGCCCCCCCACCACCCCTTTTATTTTCAAACCCTAACCCTTTACTATAAACAAACTAAAAACCAATTGAATTGGGAATGTTCATCCTATAATTAATGAAGCAGATAGATTGAGATGGATGGCATGCAGCGCAATGAATAATGAATAGAGAATCAACTAAATGAAAACATAGTCTAACTCTAACGACTAAACCATTACATGATTATGATTATGATGAATAGAATAGTAAGTGCAAAGTGAAGTCCCCACTCTAGTCTAGAAAGAGAGGAAATTATAGAGTGCACTGGGTTTAGCTGAGGCTAATATAATAGATAGCAGCTAGGCGTAATCAATGACGACAACAAATAAAGAAACCCAAGTGTAAAGTTGCTTGTTTTTACATGTATGTATATGTAAAATAGATATGTGCTTGTGCTTTGCTTTGGCAACACCAGCAGAGAAGAGAGGAAGGGACGCGTGCAGTGCAACTGAATATAATGCCACTCCCTAGAAGTACTAGAATTGATGGACATGGACCACGTACGTTTCATTTCATATATATCTTTGGTTTTAATGCGCGCACCACATTCCCGTGATACTCTTCTTTCTTCACGCTCCCCCCTCTCTCTCTCATTCAACATCTTTGTTTGGCTTTATTGACTTCACTTCACTTCTAAATCAAATCAAATTCATGCTCAAAACTAGCACAAGACTTGAAAAGAGCTGTCTTTCCTTATTCAACCATTCAACATTTCTTGTCTTTAAAAGTTAAAATGGACTACAGATTGCTTTTGCCCGAGTGCCTCCCCCACTATAACAATATAACATCTACATGTACACATTATACATTTAATCACCTCATCATCCCTTATCTTATGGATCCACATCCACTTGTAAGACGCTGTCATGCAGACACAGCTCCAAAACCAAAAGATGAAGTTAATGAATGAAGGAAGAAATAAGGAGAAGCAAGAAAAAGCTGAAGATCATCAGCTGACATGACAGTCTCTCTCTCTCTTTTTTAAACTTGTACGTTAGTTAAATATTAAACATTAATTTAGCAATGACAGTGCAAGGATGGTGACTGCCGATCCCAAAAAACAACCGCAATTATAGTGAAATGTGGATGACAGTAACAACTCAATACATCATGGCATGGCATGTACACCCACCCTCCTCCTTAACAGCCGTAAACACAGACACTGACTCCGTCTCAGACTCAGAGTCAGACTCAGTGGGCCTGAAATGGCAGTGGCTACTCCTCCACGTGGCCTACGGAATACCTGTTCCTAGTTACCAATGCCTCTCCCAATATTCACATTGTTTCTTAATTCAACCCTTCACTTCTCTATTGACATTGAATCACTCACTTTCACTTGTCTGTGATAAGGCCATGCATGGACCATATCAATATGGATTATGGACCATTTGCACCGGCCTAAACTAGATTAGTCGTAAAGTTGGCACCCTCCCTTCTCTAATATGACAAAACATGCTATTCGTTTTTCATTTTTGAATTATTTTTCAGGTCCCCCACTTGATGAATATTGAGAATAATGAATGTTCACTTTTTTGTCTGTACATGCATTTGGAAATGCTTAGCTTTCACTTGCTACATGGCTTGTCGCTTGTCCTGTTGCCCCGTATGCGTGTCATGTTTCACATTCTACCGTTCCTCACTCATCACTCTCTTAACTTCCCTTCTTTCTATATCTTTTTGTTTTCAAGACTAACATAAATTACCATATTATACACACCTCAACTATTATTAATTTCCAAAACAACTTAAAGACAAAAGCAAATTACAACCCTTACGAGTCTTTTGTACAAAGGATTATATGGGAAATTTAGATTGTCTTTAATCTATGAGGTGATAAAAGGTCACTATCTGGTCTCTCAATCCTATTTTTCTATTTCATATATAAAAAATATTACTGGAAAAAGCTTTTTGAAGCTGAAATCATGGATTACAAAACCTCATCCTCTACTTAATAACAATGAAATTGATTGATGATTTCTATTGGTTTGACTGCAGGAAGATAGGGTGAAAAAGCTTTCATTTACATTCCATATCATGAACAAAGATACCCTTTTGTGTATCTTTGTACGTGGAGATTGAGTACTTGTTCTAGATAAAGTTTGACTTAGCCCAGCCCTTTTGAGCAAATAGAAATTTGGGCCCTGGTCCACTCTAGTCGGAGAGTACAATCCACCACTCCTCAACAAAAACTCTCCAAACTAACAAAGCCTGCTTCTGCTCCTGCCCTGTGTGATTTGCATATGAAGAAGAAGAGATCATATCACTATCAAAGAACATTTCCGAAGTACATTATCTACTGTATTTCCAAAGATAAAACAGATAAATAAAGAGGAGGTCCTAAAAGCTGCCAAGAAATGAGGTGGTGAGCTTAATGGATTGGCGATTTGGGGCTTGCTTCGATGATTATGAATATCAATAATTTAGCGGGTAAAATTGTTGCCTAAATCTTCAAAGGCAGAATAGAGTACGCATTAATTTCCAAAACTTCTTGACATATATAACCTCCTAATGATTTCCCAGAATTGAGTAAGCTCATCATGGCATAAGGACAAGCTTCCCCATATCTTACAGATTATATGAATACATCCACGCACAAATTGTTTCCCTTCCCCTTTACCCAAATCTGAGTCCTCAGCCTGATTTTTCAAAAAAAAAGAAAAAAGAAAAAAAAAAAAAAAGCTTCAACCTGTAAAACTACTACTGAGTGTTATTAAGTNAAAAAAAAAAAAATAAAAAAAAAAAAAAAGCTTCAACCTGTAAAACTACTACTGAGTGTTATTAAGTGTACAATTACCTATATACTTGCACAATAACTTTCGGTTCCAAAACTCAGCTACTCTATGCCCGAGATGAAACATTGGAAAAAAAAAAGATTAAATAACCCCCAATAGATCAGAAAAAACATAGCA
The DNA here is from genome assembly GCA_026212285.1 of Bursera cuneata. Taxonomy (NCBI): domain Eukaryota; kingdom Viridiplantae; phylum Streptophyta; class Magnoliopsida; order Sapindales; family Burseraceae; genus Bursera; species Bursera cuneata. The sequence continues at coordinate 16,123 of JANLJB010005417.1, forward strand.
TCAAAAGATGTCACGAGTTTCCAGGGTTGACTAATCTTACCTTTCATATTTGCATCTGTTAACCTCAGTTTGCAAGCCTAGAAAATATTCTCTGAACTTCATAACTGTAATGCAGCTTCAGCCTCAGGCAGTGAGTTCCCGTACAGCAAAGATTGGGTGCACATTTCTTCCTTGTTTTTTGGGTTTTCTTTCAAAGCCTTTCCAATAATCTGCATTTTTCCTCAGGGTACCCATCACCCTCCTTAATGCCTTCATTTTTCATTGGAGAAGAAATCTTTCCCATTTCCCAATCACGTGGAACAGTCATAGCCTTCATTGTTGTTACCTGAAATTCCTAGTTTGAGTGACAACAAACTTATTCTGTCAATTAGTAATATAAAGACAATCATTTAATCCATAATGTTTCACCATTGATCATAGCACCATGGTTGAGACATGAACGAGCTTGGGAGGAGTATTAGGTTCAAAAACAAAAACAGCCATATTTCACTTAACCCAATGATAATCAAAATCAGCACAAGCTTTGGACAAGAATAATGGTGGTATTCAAATGAAGAGTTATTGCTTTTGGACAAAAAGGATAATACCTTGAAAATAAATATACAAACAACTGAAAACATGACAATTCAATATGAGTAGAATTATAAATTACATAGTGCCAGTTCCAGGAAACTTAATGTTGCACACTATCATTAATCATAAAAAATAACTTAGCACAACAATGAATACACGGTTACCATTACTTCTGTAAATCAGACCAACAACAGTCAAAATTTACACAACCCCATACCTTTTGGCGATCAGATAACTTCCCGGGACTGTATGAAGTGCATGGATGACCTGATTCAGGTATTGAAACCCTTTGTCCAACCCCTTTTGTCATACACACATAAAGATTATTGATTATATGCTGGATCATATCATGCTCATGCTCACTTATTGAATCTAAAACATTTGAATAGCTCCATTTAAGCAACTCTGATAGGCCATGCATGGTATTAATCACTAACTGAACATCTAGTTTAGGAGGCTTTGATGCACCTCCAAGTGTCTCATCAGCACTGGAAGAAACACCATCTCTCAAGCAAGACGAAGTCAAGAAATTCCTTGTCACTCCGAAAGTCAAACTAGAAGAACCATTATGTATGTCATCCGCAGTACCATTAGCAGAGCCAGCAACAATTGGAACCATCACACCGTGATGATTGGAAGTAAGGTGATCTTCCATGAGACATGGTTGATCACCAAGTGAAGAATTGATTACAGAAGAACCATTTGCTTTGTTGGGCAAGGCATATTCCTTTCCTCCACCATGAACGCTTTTAGAAGTTTGAGTTTCAATCAAATTGCTCACTTCCATAGGACAGCTTCCAGTTTTCAAAGAAAATGTTAAACTGTGTTCTTTGGATGACAAAGCAACAACTGAAGATGGAGTGTCCAGGATAGACAAGGAATCATTTCCAAGATATTCATTCTCATGGTATTCTACAAGTGGTGTAACACTTCCAGGGAAAAAATGAGGTGCCAGAGGGTTCAAACTTTTACGTGCTTCTGTTTCAATTTTAGGAAATTGTGAACCCACAGGTCTAGTAACTCCAAATGTAGATCTATTAGCCCCGGTTCCTTTCCAACAGGGTGAATCCACATCAGATTCATTCTGGTCTAACAATTCAGGAGAATTATAAACAGGAACACCTGACTCAGTGCCACGTGATTCCAACTCAGGAATGTCAGAAGTGATTAGCAGCTCACTTTTTTCTATGACCAAAGGATCTATAGCTTCATGAATCACATATTCACCATTCATTTCTTCCTTGCCTTTAACCATCCGGACTTTTTCATAGCAAACCACTTTGTGTTTGGAATTAAGCAGAACACATGGCTCCGTCGTGATCGTGACATCACCACAAGAATCAAAAGTTCCTAACAATCTGCCAGAATAATTCTCATTGTTGATTACAGCATTGTCACCACGAGAATCCATGTCTTCTGAAAAGCCAGGTTTGAGGAGCGAAAGAGTTTTATTGGCACCTGATAGTCTCATAACTCGAGCTGGTGAAGAATTGCAACCTGATGAGTGAGAAAGTATACATTCATCTGCACGAATATAGATGTGATAAGTTTCCCTACTTCGGAGAAAAATCTGAATCACAATGGCCAATTCATTATGGTTCTGGGTATGATTAAGGTAAAAAAAAAAAAAGAACATCCCAAACTAATTGCATAACTTATCATCAGTTACAATAAGGAAAGATGAAGTCAGAAAGTGAACAAAACCTACAAGCTACTCAAAAGCAGACACTAGGAAGTAGTAATAACCTGAAAAGGAAAAAGTGTGACTACATTAACATATATACACTCGTCCGCAGAGTTGACAGAGCTATTAACAAGGCCCAAAAGAAATTTTAAACCACAGCAAAAAGAACTGAAAACTATATTAACTAAATACAACTTGGAACACAGGAATGATGTATACTATTACAGGGTAAAAAAGGGGGAAAAGAGAAGATATAAAGATAAAATAAATAACTCAAAAAAATTAGAATGCCCAAAAGAAAAAAAAAAGATGTCGATTTAGTAAGAACTAAGAAATTATAAACTTATACAAAGGATCATTTAAAAAATTGCACAGGTAGCCACATCTATTATCAGAATCAATTAGTGAATGGTCCGGCGAGTTGCAAATCTCTTTTACAGGCACAAAAATAATATCACTGCATTGATGTGGCACTGTCTACATATAAAAATCCTGCTTGAAAAGTCCCACCATTGTTTTCATTAACCCCCCATGTTGCTAAATTTATACTAAAGGTAAGGTGAAAGCATCCAATATCGAAAAAGTGAATCAGAATTGAGAATACAAAACAAAGAAAAGAGGTATTAATTACTATTACAAGCATAGGAATAGGATACCTTGTTTGAGGAAGGTGTTGTAAGACATCGAAGCAGAAATAGCAATAGAAGAAGCATTGTGGATGGCGTGGGGTTGAGTTGCAGTATAATCGGCATAAAGTGTTCGCAGATGATGGTAAGGTGAGTTGAGATAGTACCCATCATCGAAAACTTGTTGAAAATTGTGATTGTCAAGTACAAATGAGGATTTCAAGTTGAAGGGCGGAGCCAAAGGTGACAGACGGGAGGATGAGTTAGTGTTATTACCACTCATTCTGATGCCAAAGATTTTTAGAGGGTTTTAACAAGTAATAAACCAGAGCAGGGGAGAAATAGAATTTACAAAGAGGATCAGAATTCATGATCATAAATGTAATTACTTAGAAGTGACAAGGAATACGTGGGCAGAGACAGTCAAGTCAACCAAATTGAAGAAAAGGGTATTACCTTGTTATTATAAAGAAATAATAATGAAAGAGTTTAAATTACTGTAGTTATAGACTAGTGGATATCGATGAGCTTCGCTTTGCCTTCTCAACGAAGGAAAACAAAAAGTTAAAAGTGGTGGGGGCGGCCGCGGGGGTAAATTCTATGCTTAATAATGATAATTA
>JANLJB010005419.1:0-11584 GCA_026212285.1 Bursera cuneata
TCTAAAATTCCCATAAGGAATATTGGTTTGCAGATTTTAAGAGAGAAGTATATTGCACGATGTATTCATTGGTCCATCGATGACTCAAGCAGGAGAGGAAGGAAGAGTCTAATGGTCAGTAGAAGAGCTGCGATGAAGAAGATGAATTAATTGTTTATTTGAGATTTAACGTTTAAAGAGATTAGGTTTAACGTTAAAGAGATGGGTTTGACGTTAAAAGATATTTTAATTGAAATAATTGTGTGTAAACGGTGTCTATTGTAATTATTTGTAAAATTTTATTAACAATTAGATTAAGTATAGATGAAGGGTGGATAATTGGTGTGAAAAATTAAGTCAAAAAATTAAGTCCCAATAGCCTAACCCAATATATAAAATCTAATTTTTTAAAGTTTCCAAAAAAAAGTTAATTATTTTACATGTAATATTATAAATATATAAGAAATAAAACTAATAAATCACAAGTTTCCTTTTCAAATTCGGAGAGGCAAGCCACGTACAGAATTATTAATTAAAAAAATTAAAAAAAAAGAAGAATCGACAATAAAATCAACAGAGTACAGAGGCGCACTGGGAATGCTAGTTCATTTCATTACATAAAATACTACTTCTGTCTATCATACTTTCTTATATGTACATATAATTTGGATAATTGATAGAGCGCGTAATGAGTGGGGATCAGAATGTTGAGTTCTGGCCATTATGGAGGGCTGTACAAGAGACGGATTGGAAAGCTGTGGCAGAATACATGAACAACTATCCACGAGGCTTAACCACCAAGATTACCATAAATTTGGAATGCCACAAGGATTCTGAGAAACAATTAGAAGGTAAATCAAGTAATATTGAGTTCCCAGATTTAGTGCTGCAAAATTCCCTTGTTTGTTTTTTTTAAAAAAATCATGTTTTACCATTTTCATTAAGGTATATATTCAGATTCCTTTTATTAAAGATTCAATTACTTTATCAGCTTCAGTTCAATTTACGAGTTTATTATGTCGGTCGGACTCCATGTTGGCATTTTTTATACTTTTTTTGTTAGAAAAATCTTCCACATATTCAATTAGAGTTGATTGAGCATCTATTTCATAAAGTCTTTCCCTTTCCATCTCTCAATAGTTAGGCAAAAATTATGTGTCATTAACTGAAAGAGGACATAGTTCAAGTCGCAATTGTAAATGGCTTATCAGCTAAAAGTTTATTACAGTAATTTTAGAGGTGTTAATAGTCCCTCCAATAACATTTCTAAAGTTTAAAATGATTTTCATATTCTTTTGACAAAATATGAATCAACAAATCTTGCTAATGAGCATTTGAGGAGAGAGTACTTTACGTGCACATTAAAGGATCTTAGAGTTTGTATAATGATCTACTCGCACACCCTTTACTTTTAGAATCACCTCTCATGCCATTTGAGAAAGATTCTACTGATATTTTACCTACATAATATATACTCTTAATAACCTTTTAACTAAGGGGTATGAGAGATTTTGAATGTTGACGAATTCTTCTTTGAAACTGATCAGTGCCGGATCCTGTTCAACCTTCCGATGACTTGATCCGGAGAAACAGTGATGAAACCACTGAGACGCAGGAAGGCGATCCTGGTGAACAAACCGTCCAAGTAATTGATCCTGTTCAATCTTCCAATAACCTTGTAAGCGAAAACGGAGACGAAATCACTGATGAGACGGAGTCAAACGTAACGAATACAAGTGATGAACCTGAGGAAGCAGAAGGTAACGAATTGGGGCTTGATCTGTGAAAGAATAAATGTTTATCAGCGTAAATCACTTGGTGTTTATCCTAAGCTTGACTTTTGTGCACACTAAAAAGTTTATTGCAGTAATTTAGAGGTGTTAATAGTCCCTCCAATAACATTTCTAAAGTTTAAAATGATTTTCATATTCTTTTGACAAAATATGAATCAAATAAATCTCGCTAATGAGCATTTGAGGATAGAATACTTTACGTGCACATTAAAGCTTCTTAGAGTTTGTGTAATGATCAGAATCACCTCTCATACCATTTGAGACAGATTCTACTGACATTTTACGTACATAATATATAATCTTAATAAACTTTTAACTAGGGGGTATGAGAGATTTTGAATGTTGACGAATTCTTCTTTAAAACTGATCAGTGCCGGATCCTGTTCAACCTTCCGATGACTCGATTCGGAGAAACAGTGATGAAACCACTGAGACGCAGGAAGGCGATCCTGGTGAACAAACCGTCCAAGTCGTGTATCTTGTTCAACCTTCCAATAACCTTGTCAGCAAAAACGGAGACAACACCACTGATGAGACGGAGCCAAAGGTCACGAATACAGGTGATGAACCTAAGGATGCAGAAGGTAAGCTAAATTCAATATAAAACTTATTATTCAATATCTAATATAAAACTTCTATTACGTACATAGCTTCTATAGCAAATAATTAATTTATCTCTGAATGCTGAAGGTAATTTAAGTAAACGCGTATAGCTAGTGAAAATCATGCATGGTATTCATTGTATCTTTTTTAATAGTACTTTTTCATATGTACATAATTTGGAGAATGCAGATCATGTTCGATACCGCCCGTTATACAAGGCTGTACAAGAGAATGATTGGAAAGGTGTCGAAGATTTCATAAGCGAAGATCCTGGGGTTTTGACCGCCAAGGTTAAAGTATTTCCAGAGGAGACCGTTATTCACATAATTACTCTAAACATAGGTGTCCCTTTTTGGCTTCTGAAGAAGCTTGCATCAATGGTCACTCCAGAATCACTAGAACAATTGAAAGATGAGTATGGCCGTTCGGCTTTATTCCAGGCTGCTACACATGGCAATACGAAGGCTGCAAAAGCCTTTGTAAGTAGAAACAAAGATTTACCCAACATTAGGAACAGCGATGGTTTACTTCCAATTCACCAAGCAGCAATTCGTGGCCACAAGGAAATAATTCAGTATCTACTGTCAGTGACAACGTTACCCTTGGATGATGAGGAAGGTGTTACACTGCTTCAAAATCTGATCAATTCTGGGCTTTATGGTAACTGACTAAGTGCAATATAGATTCTACAGCAAGGCAAATATAATTACTTGTTTGCATAGTTTAGGTGGTTCAATTAGAATGCATCTCATTGTTAAAGTTGGTAAAGAGATCGTAGTCCAATATTTGTCACTATTTCATTTACAGGTGCAGCTCTAGATTTATTGAAGCGATATCCGAAGTTAGCTCGTGAACAAACCAAGGACAGAGGAAGTATCTTAAACATACTGGCTAATAAGCCTCTCGCATTTGAAAGTGGGAGTCGGCTTGGATATTTGGAACGCTTAATCTATCGATGTTGGTAGCAAAAAAATAATTCTCATTTATTCTTTACTTTTATATGCCTTCATGACAGACACTCCCCCACACTTTGCTCGTAAAGTTAACGCTGTTGGAGAATAATTTTTTATTTTCAGAAATACAATTAGTATCCGAAAAATACTCCTTAATTAGATCAAGTCAGTCATAGAAATTCTGTTTGAGTGCCCTCTTGTCTATGGTGCATATTACATGTATCATATTAGGAGAACTAATTGGTTCGTTTTATCGTTGTGGTGTCTATATATGACCCAATTACAAGCTAGTTACAACCTTCTAAATTTAAATGTTGAATGCCATTTGCAGGGATTCCTGTGCAAGAAGAACATATTTCTCGCCCTGAAAATGTGGACGGAGACATGGAGAACCCTGTTGAGAGATTAAACGAGATTAAAAAGTTCACACATTTCGGATTTATTAATCTTAAAAAGATCTCCACCGCATCAGGTTTATAGAACTCTCACAGTTGATTCTGGAGATACACTGGACATATGTGTTCTTTTGAATCCATTAGTTATCCTATAGTTATCTCACAACAATTTTACCTATTCGCTTATCATTCTGAAAGCTTTTCTTTGTTTATATCACAGGTGCTTTTTGCGAAAAATTGTGTGGTATTCTATTGAATGCCCTAATGCAGCTAGGTATATAATCACTAAACTACTCTTTCAAAATTAGTACCTTGCAAGAAAATCTGCTTTTATTGAGCTGAGTACGTTCAATTGCAGTCCCAAGCATCGAATGCCTACATCGTACAAAGTTAAAACATCTGCAAACACTTGAAATAGTGAGAATCATGTGTCATGATGGAGTTATTTGGAGTAACAAAGAAGCACTTAAGGAATTGTCGACGCCAGTGCTTACGGCTGCCACATTGGGGATTTACGAGCTTGTCAATGAAATTATGAAGGCCTATTTTTATTCGTTTACTTTCTTTGACAAAAATGGTGATGACATATTTCGCCTTGCAATTCTTCACCGCCATGAAAGAGTTTTTAGTCTTGTAAATAAGAAAAATATTACATTCACATGGAATGCAGACATGAAGCAAGTGGCAAACATGAATGTAAGGACTAACAACATTTTGCATTTAGCTGGAAAGTTGGTACCTTCAACTCAAGTCCCTGGAGCAGCATTGCAGATGCAGAGGGAGTTACAATGGTTCAAGGTGATAGATCTTCTGTGCATCAAAACATGCATAAAATTTAATGAAAATCTTATTTTAGCATCAAATTAATTTACTTCGAAATGACTATTTTCTTGGAATTTTCTTCAAGGCTCTAAATGCCTTGATCTGATGTGATCTAATTGTAGATCTACCTCAAAAAAAATAGTTTTTTTCATTCACCACCTTTAAGGAACAAAAAATATATATATACGGCTCTTAATCTCTTACAGGATTATAAATTTCGTGTCATAAATTTAAAACGTATATAAGATTTTAAAATTGTTTGCCTATTGGTTTTTTTTTTTTTAATTTTAAAAAACAAATCTTGATTTATTTTTTAACAGTTGTTATAGCATGTATTTCTCAGATAGTTTCCAAGATTTTAATTTGTTAAAGAATTATATTTACTACTGTTCATACTTATTTTATATTTAGGCTGTGGAAAGCTATGTCCATCCATCCTTTCAAGAGCAGCGAAATGATCGTGGTAAAACACCTAGAGAAGTGTTCACTGAAGAGCACAAGATTTTAGTCCAAGAAGGTGATCAATGGATGAAGGCCACTGCTTCATCATGCACGGTAGTTGCTGCACTCATAATCACAGTAGTCTTTGCTGCAGCTTTCACTGTACCAGGAGGCAGCAACAACGCAGGAATTCCCTTCTTTTTGCACAAACCATCTTTCATAGTCTTCGTCATATCAGATGCGCTTGCACTCTTTTCATCTACTACTGCAGTGCTGATGTTCTTGGGGATCCTCACTTCTCGTTATTCAGAAGATGACTTTCTGTTTTCCTTGCCAAAGAAGTTAATCATCGGCCTCGTTGCCCTATTCTTTTCAATTGCAAGCATGATGGTAGCTTTTGGTGCAACCCTTTACATATTCCTTTCAAATCCATGGAAATGGACTATCATTCCAATTTCCTTTCTTAGCTGTGTCCCAGTGACTTTATTTGCATTTTTGCAGTTTCCTCCCTTGGTTGAAATATTCTCATCTACTTATGGGAATAGTATTTTTCATCCAACAAAGTAAGGATATAATAGTTATACACAAGTTATTCCCCTTGTTTAAATAAACTAAAGTTGTATAAAAATTATGTACTTTTACTGTACAATTTTTATTTTATTTTTATTTTTTTACTCTTTGTATTCGCTTCACCTTTTTAATTAATACTTGTTTAAACTGGTAGGGTCTACGGGGTTGCTAGGATTAACTCAGAATAAATAAATTAATATTTCTATTAGCAACCTTTTATACAGTCTCTGCAGCTTCTAAATGAGAATCTGATTGATGTGAATGCGAGAATATTATCTCTGATAGAATATTAGGAGATGATCAGATATTTCCCAAAGTGGGTCTGGGGATATATTTCTTCTCATTTTCTTTAAACATAATTTTAAAAGTTAAACGAAAACAGAGTAGCAAATTATTTCAACTTATGGGTTGTAGATAGCTAAGTCTACAACATATATTAGTCTTGACCTAAGATAAGTTATAAATTCATAGGAGTAATGATATATATATAAGTCTTGTTCTCTCCAAACTGATCATGAGAACAATAGAAAGAGAGGGATATCTATATGTCTCTAAGACCTTACAGTTAACAGAATAGTACAGAAACTAAAAGCAAGTAATTATTATAAATATAAGAGAAGTTATAGTAAAAACAGAACGAAACAGAGCAATACTTACTTCAAAAATAATTTTAATACAAATGGCAATACAAAGGTTGCAAAATTCTTCGTGCGTAGGAACAAAGATTTCCCAAACATAAGACGCCACCAAAGGTTTACGTCCAATTAACGGAGCAGCAATGCCTGGAGTGGACACAAGGACGTAATTCAATATCTAATCTCAGTTACAAATGTACCCGTGGATGACAAGGGAGGTGTTACGATGCTTCAAAATCGGATCAGTTCCGGCTTCTACACTAAGTGCAATAGAAGACACAGTTTACTTGTTTTGTATACTTTGTTTCGTATTCTGAATTTTGTTTCCTTACTGCATTTACAGGTATAGCTTTATAACTATTTTTATTTAAATTTTATGATAATAATTTTTTTATAGTTTAATTTTGAGAACATATAGCTTGCTGTGTTTGTACTCTTCTAAAACATTTTATGATGAAATAACAGTTTAGTTTATACTTAGTTACGAGATTTAGGAGAAAGTCAATTTCTAAATTCTTGATGCGCAATATATTTAAAATATTATTCTGTTTTTGTTTTCTCTTATATATTCAAAAAAATGTAATAAAAAATTATTATATTTTTATATTCGACTCGAAATCAAAATTAATCCGAGACACACATATACATTAACGGATTATATTTCAACACTTACTTTTTACTTCAATGGATTGGAACAGAACTTCTCATATTTAAATTTGAAATTGATTTTAGTGAATATATAGAGTAATTATTATGACACATCACTCACTTGGGTCAACCTTTTCGGATCAGATTTGGAATCAATTGTTATATTTGATAAACAACACAGAAACTTGGGCAAACTAATAAACTCGGTGACCACAGGCTTCTGCCCGCCGTTCAAAAGCACACTACTACATTCAGGATTATTTGTGACGATTAACAAATATACTCACACTTTTAAACACACAGCAGAGGAGGATTAAGAGGAAAAGACAAGAAATTGGAGATGTTATCAGGATTAAGGAGAAAAGATAAGAAATTGGAGATGTTATCAGGAAAAGTCTTTTCAGAGGAATAATTTCACGCTGGAGATGCGTGTAAATTATCATGGGCACCGGTGGTGGTGTATTGTTCACTTAAGCCGAAATGTACCATAAGCAGGCGAACGTGAGTAAGCAGCTCTCCGCCTGCGGCAAGCTGTAGGCAGTGCTCTCTCCATACACAACGATTTGCAGCATATGCCAGCATTTCAGTCCACACTTCACTTATCGTCTCCCATTTTTTGTCCAGGGGCTGCAATTTTCTGGCAAGTTCACGTCCTTCATGTAGCACCGACTCGCGTCTGTTTTCTTGTGGATTTGCTTCAAGCAATGCCTCGCAGGCTTCTTCAGTTTTTTTATAATTTTCTTTTAAAATACTCTTGACTTCCTTACATGTATCTGCATAACTTACCTCATCAATCCCGTCGGGCAGCATAGATGGATTTCTGACTCTGAGATACAACATGTAATCTGATAATATTTTGCTAATCTTCCTGCGGGTACCATTTGGTATTCCTGTATCACTTTGATTGCCAGCATCTTCATTAGGACAAATGTCAGAATGGTAACAAAGAGTTGTAGCAATATGCCATATAAGAAGGCTGTGGTTAAATGCTACCTCAGTTGTCCACCAACCTGAATGACAATCAATATTGGGCAGAGAGCTATTAAGTTTCTCATTTTTAAGCACATTATCACCTCTCTGAGCCAATAATTCCTTGCATAACTTGTCACTATAAACATCCTTTATCTTCTCACCTTTCGCTTTGAGTTGTTGGAATATCAAATCTTGCAAACTATCATCAACACTTTCCCAGGTCACATATCTGTACTGCAAAAATGTGTCAACAAACTTCATCAATTTGTCAATGCAACTTGGTGACGTATTATCTTCAGGACCTATATTAATTTTTTGCCTGTGGTTGAGGCAAAAATTCACTAGGTTATACTGTCCCATGGACTCTGACCACCTCTTCCGGCCGTTTATACTCTTAAAAATAAAACATTGGTTTAATCTTTTCACAAATCTCGGATACATGATCATTGTCCAGTCAGAGAATAAAACCATGATCAACGTGAAAACCTCCATACTTATAGCCCCAGCCAGCAGTATGACAGTTCCCCTGATGTCAACTAGAGGGTACACAGTATTATCAATGCAGGTTAAGAAGACAACTAACACTGAAACAAAGCAAATTAAATTCAAGCAGCGGAAAATTATTCCCCATATCGAACGAAATACTGTTGATTTTGTGTAGAGCACATCAAACATGAGTCCAAGCTCAATCGATATCATAGTGAAGGCATCTTTTGCGGGCTCCACGTCATGAATGATTTTGTAGCTATCCTCCCGGTCATGACAGTTGAGAATTTGGTTATCATAGAGTAATGTGAATTTCTCGAATAATTTATAAGCCTCATGTATGATGTGAAAGTGCGAACCTTCCTCAAATTGAGGTCGATTCTCAGGAAGCTGTACCTGTACCTTGGTTTTCGAAAGCCAAAGTGCTAACCACCGCTCTCCATACTTGATAATTCCAACGATAAACATTGGAACGGCTAGAAACGTAAGGATAGTGTCACCCCACGACCAAATGAAGATATAAATTGCCACTCCAACTCGGACAAAAAATGCAAGTACATTCCTGTAGAACAGTTCATAATCTTGTAAGGAGTATGCTGTGACAGTGTCAGCGCCACCGAGGTGCATGAGAAGGAATGGCGCCCAAAACGCCTGGAGCATGTCCTCTGGTTCCAAACAACCATTTCGGGAATTTCTTTGGTTTCCGGCGAGGTTTCCAAGGACAATAGTTGCCACCCATGCTCCGAACATGTATGCTACCCAAACAGAGACTTTAACCCAAGGTTCTGGGTTGTTTTTTCTTCGAGGACTAACAATCACCAGGATGATATGAAATGAAAGGCTTGTTAAAATTAACAGTCGGTCTATCCATTCTTTATAAAACGTGGTGGCTGTTTCGGTAAAAACTTGCACGTTGTCTGTCTCCATAGAGATAAAACTCCAAGCAATCCAGGTCTTCTTCCCGGAAAACAAAAAAATTAATGTTAGTGAGTCTCAGATACTGATAATAATTTTCATATGATGAAAATTCTTTAAGTTCATTGTAAAGAGTATAATCTTTAGATATATAATTTTATATTATTTTAAATAATTTTTTCTTGTGAAAATCTGAAAAAAGACAAAAATTAAGTGATAATTTGAAAAAAAAAAAAACATTTGTTAAAAATATTTTGATGCCTTGACAACAAATCAGATATAGTCTAAGTTTTCTTCTTGCTTTTGATCTCTAATGTTTGACAACTCTTTTTAATCTCTCAAGTTGTCAGTCTATAGTGCACAACAACAAGAAATACGTGGCGGCTTGTCTATCGATGGTCATGGTATCTAATTTTTTAAGTCATAGTTATTTTTAAGTCATCTCCTTAATTTTCGTTATTTTTAAAAAAATTTTTTATGTTTATCATTTTAGAAAATTTTTAGTCATTTTAGCTTAAACTTAATAAAAAATGTTAACTTTACCTATCATTAAAAACTTGTGGGATTTTTGGAATCATATGTATGGGTTAGGATTTCAATGAACTAAAAGAGGAGCGGTATGTGAAAATTACCCTAATTTAATTAATATTGTCTTCTCCTAGAAATGGATTGAGGGTTAGAGAAATATTCTAAGATTACACAGACTGCGACTTACCATAATATATATAACATAATTATAGTCATAAAAAATAAAAATAATTATCTATCTTTTAATAAATAAATTATTTATATGTTATTCTTAAATATATGATGTAGTAATAGCTAATTGTTAATTAAATAAAGAAGATAACTGTGCTTCTCTAAAATAAAATACAACAGTAAATGATAATAACAATTGTAATTAAAATTATTTATAACATATATCTAAGAAGTTATATGAAAAAAATGTATTAGCTTTCTTAAACTACGTATGATAGCTGCAGCCTATGTATGTATCACAAAATTTAATGTTAATTTACTTGGTTACCTCTAATTTTGTATGATATTTTACTCCTGACCAAGTTAGGATAAATCTAGATCAACAATCAAAGCAACTAAAGGTCTAACAATATTAAACCTAAGAATGGCGCTACATTTACAAACTCATTGATATCGAGTTATTGCATAGTTGTTATATCATTTCCCTTAATTAGTCTCATTTAATGATGAAATTTATTCTTCCCATCACATTATGCTATGTCAATTTGTTTGAAAGAGTTTGTGCAAAAGAGTAAGTCTAACATTATTCAAAATGTAAAACTAATTAAACTAATTTGCTAGACAAACTTGGAAATTTAGTAAACAAAATTTTCAAAAATAAACGTTCAAAAAAGGGATAGCACAGATAAATTCTAATAATTAAGTAAACAATAACAATAGTATTTGCTAGACTTATGATAGATCTTACTTTAATGCTAATCCAACAGTTCAAAGGCAGGATTACTTAAAATAAAAAATAAGCCTGTGTCTAAGAACCTGAATGTATGGTAACGAGACAATCCTTCTTTCAGCTTGTTATATCTCAACACAGAACCCCCACATTCAGCTTCATACTCTAGACAGTTTTCTTGGTTTCTCCTATCTTTTCTGTATCTCTGAAGTGGACTTATATATTATAGGCAAAATGAACAACACATGAATAACGTTAATAAGAAAGCGGAAAAGAAAAAGTTAAAGAAACAGTATACCATTCTCCATGGGATTTCTTTGTATTATTCTATGTTATCCGTACAAATCATCCAGATCATTACCATGTGCTCCACGCTTCACGCCGGCCTTTGAAGTAGATAAGTTACAATACTTCTTTAAATTATTACAGAGATATCTATAAAACCTGAAAAATATTGATATGCAAATTGATACTTCTAGGGAATTTATGCTTTAGTTTCATGCTCTCATATCAAATATGTCACTTTGTATGGTGCCTCTCGTTAAAATACAAAGTGGGATAATCATGTAGCAAATGCTATATTACAAAGTTTATATATATAATTTTATAACAAAGTGACAAGTTATTAGTTGAATGGAAAAATAAGAGTAAGACAAAAATCAATTCTATGAATGATGATGAATGATACGCTAACGAAAGAATAACGCGATATCACTTTATATTTAAAACTTTAATTGCAAGTATAAAATTACTCGTTCAATAATAATCTTCAAAATATTCAAGTTTTCATAATTTTATTTGGTAGCTACTCAGATTATCTATCTAATTATTACTTAATTAAGATCCCTTACGAACTTATTTTTGTGCTTTACACAACTGTCATTGACTAAAAACACATAAACTCAACTCTTATAAATTTGTTCAAAACCTCATTCGATGTCAG
>JANLJB010005419.1:11634-29884 GCA_026212285.1 Bursera cuneata
CCATTAGATTAAGTATAGATGAAGGGTGGATAATTGGTGTGAAAAATTAAGTCAAAAAATTAAGTCCCAATAGCCTAACACATTTTATAAATATTCATTATATTTTATTCTAACTTGCTCCTATTTTCTTTTACCTTTTTTTTTTCTTTCATACACAAGTTCTAGAACTTATTCATGTAACAAACAACAAATCAGTGAAGGCAATGGACAACTCAAATAATTTCATATCCAAAAGTTTCTCAAATTTTAATATGTTGCTTTCTGTATTTCAACAACCAAGCTAGCTAACAACAACAATAAATAAATAAATAATACAATTTCTTATTGTTTACTATAAGATTGGTTGAATGCCTAAGTGTCCAGCCTGCATACGACAAAGACAACGACAACAGAAAAACACTAATAAGACAAATAATTGCACTAATGTAACACTAAACTAATAGGTAGATCGATTCATAAAAAGGTTTAAATAACCAAGGTATAACCAGCCAAGTCAAGGTAACAGCCATCAAATAACCACCAGCTGGAACAAGCACGCCCCTAGGATACGGATGTGCATCGACGACCTGTTGAGCATAGGAAGTCAGCTCATCAGAGGCATCCTTAACCTTCTCCCCAGCATAAGTCACAAAATCTACTATTTTCTTCCAAGCTTCTACACCATTAAAAGCTTGAACATCCGATTCTTTAAAGTTATCAGTTTTGCTACCAAAAAAAAAAAAAATGACGAATATGACTTGTGCTTTATAAAAGGGCTCACCGAAGCAGAAGTCAATAGGGGAGCACAGGCACAATCTTGTTGATATGGGTGAAAATGCTAAAACGGATGTAAGATAAAACGCAGGGATCATCATTCTCATCCCCTTCCTCATCCCCAGTCAAAGAAGGCGTCATCCCTAACCCAATTGCTATTTTCACTTAGATCGAGTATTTTATTGCAAAACCAAAGTTTATGACAATAAATATAGTTCACTAATTGTGAAACATTTAAATATTAGAATGTATCAATCGATTCATATTAGTATTTCAAGTAACGATGAATTGTTTTATATTTATTATTATAGGCTTAGAATTTGGATTTTATATAAGTGGAAACATTACATTTCATACTAAGTTTTCATAAAGTAAAAAACATAATTGGTTTTGTAAATTTTATAATTTAAATTTAAGAATCAAATAGATAAATTTCTGTGGGTCAAGGAATCCTTTTTGGTAAATGGGGATTCCGGCTACACCCTTATCCCTAAGAGTATAATAGGATAGGGATAGGGGTATCTATAAGAGTGGATGTAAGATGATATTTTTCTTCTCATTTCGACTAATATTTTTTTATATGAGGTTGTATGAATTAATTATACACCCTAATATAAAAATGAGATTATATCACTAGATACAAAATAATCCTTTAGAATATTAGTAGTATCAGAGCTCCAATATGAACGTAATCAAATAACACCTGTATCCACTCCCAGTTTCATTTGTAGGGTTTATATTTTAAAATAACATTATATTAACTTTTTAGGAAAATATGAAAAATAGTCAAATTAAGGGATTATTATGAGTTTTAGTCGAAATTTTATTTTCTTTTTATTATCTAGCCACATCAATCCTTATTGTCTCCACTATATTTAAGTGAGTATCTAGTATCACTCGATTGGTCACACCTTATTAAATGAAGTAAGATGTCAAATTGAAAGGCCAAGTCGCTCGACGCTCGGGCAGGAGCTCATCACTTAACGAGGCGTAGAAAATCTTACGTTTAGTTGACTGTTAAAATGTCTCTAACAATTTGAATGGTTTTTTTATTTTTTATTTTTGTAAAATTACAATTTTGTATAAATGATATAGTAACAATATAATAAAACTTAATTAAAAAAGAATAATCATGATACGGTGGGGAGTGGAGGTGAAGAAGGCGCGTGGACGTAGGCGCTACCTCGCGAATGTTATTATGAATGAGGCCTCGACCTTGACCTGGCGGACGTAGACGATTACGGATACAATTACAGGAATCCACCAAACTCAAACCCCGCTTCCAACCAATCACAGCTCACAACCCAGCCAACTAGTGAACGGAAAATCGGGTTTCCATTCCAAAAGCTAATTTTTGTATACACATTTCAAAGAAGGTAAATTAAATTCCAAAATAAAACCCCAATAAACAAGTAATATTACGATTAAGCCATCCAACAATCTATAACCTACCGTTTCTCTCTCCGACCAATCGTTTGTACTTTGTAGCTCGACTCTAGTCTACTGCGAGAAAAAAATAAATGTTTAAAAATAAATAAAATAAAAGAAAAATAAAAAAAGATACAACTACAGCCGAGACTCTCGACTATGGCGGTTCCTAGGGTTTTGTGACGAGAAGCTCCATGGAAATGCCTGGTAGACGATCCAATTACTCTCTCCTCAGCCAGCACCCGGACGATCAGCTGTCCGTCGGTTCGGCGCCGTTTTACGAGTCTCACTCCGCCGATGGCAAGAATAGTAATAATAATAGCAACGCCAATAAACCGAAACTCGATAGAGCTTTTGATTGGGAATCCAGCAGTGGCGGCGATCACAAAATGAGTCAGCAGTCGAACCGGATTGGTAACATGTACACGTCATCGATCGGTCTGCAACGCCAATCTAGCGGCAGCAGTTTCGGGGAGAGCTCGCTTTCGGGAGATTATTATGTTCCCACTCTATCGGGAGTGCCAGGCAATGAGATCGATTCGTTTGGTGACATGTACAAAACTGGAGGAGGAGTTGATTATAAAGCGAAGCCGGCTGCGGAGGGGTCGTCGTCGGGGAAAAGTTGGGCTCAGCAGACAGAGGAAAGCTACCAGTTACAGTTGGCCTTGGCGCTGAGGCTTTCTTCGGAAGCCACATGTGCAGATGATCCGAATTTTTTGGATCCGGTTCCTGATGAGTCGGCGTCAAGGTCTAGCTCGGCGAGCTCGGCGGAGGCGGTTTCTCATCGCTTCTGGGTAAGTTCTCTTTGTTATTGAATTATAAGTGTTGGTTTTTAGTTTAATTGCTTATGAGCTAGTTTGTTCTCTATGTCATCAACTTGATTGGTAGCTTCTTAAAGCTACTCAAGTCTACGTGATGTTGGTGAAATGTAGGTAGTAGATAGTATGACTTGAGTGCTTAGAGAGGAATGAGGATAGTGATTAGGAAAATGGCCGTCCGTGTTAAGAGTGCTAAAATGAAATGATGATATAATTCTTGGCACGGCTTTTCTAAATATAGTCATTTAACATTTTCACTATTTGGAAGTCCAAATGGATGCATTTCAGAGAAGGTAGGGGTTGTATAGTTTAGCAAAAATATTAGAGAAGCTGTTTTAGATGGTGTAGTCTTGTGTGAAAGTAAGTATTGATAGCATATGTGGGGCATTTGTTATGTTGAAAATGGATTTATGGATGTTAAGGATAGAGAGGCCTATAAGAGCATGATGTAATCTGCGAAACTTGTAAGTTGTTTGTTATTAATCCCAATAATTATTGGAAATTTTTTTTTTAGTATTTATGGTGTTATGGTATAATGTCTCTAAGAGATCCTACTTGTCTATAATAGCAAGTTATTAAATGAAGTCTTTTTTTAATTGTCATCCAAACATGCCAGGACAAAGTAGGATTTTATTCTGGTTTATTGAGAGAAACTCTTGAAATAAATTGTTGGTCTAACTTAGTCAGTAAAGAGCCATGTACGCCTGGCAAACATTCTCATGCTACCAGCACTATGCGCAAATGATTATGCAAATGAATCTCCTCTAGAAATTTGGGATGTTGGTGTATGGAATCCATGTTAAATTGACCTTTTTCATCCATTGATGAGGATTTTGGTATGCTATATGCTATTGTTTGAGAGGTTTAAGCATGTAGGATAATACCAAAAAATCGGGAAGCATGGGGGAAGACTAACTACACTTTTTATACTATTTGCTTCTGTGGGTAATGCAGCCAGAGTGCCATTTTAGGATTTCATGTTATCGTATTTTAGTGCCAATTCGAAAGGATTAGTCTTTAAGTAAATGGTCAAATGAAAATCAATAGATGTCTTTCAAACCAAATGTTCCTTCAATTTTGTGATTGATAGTTTCGAGAAAAGGTGCTTTTATATTAAAAAAGCGAATCTGTAAAAATATTTGAAATAGGAGATGATATTGGACAAAAATTTGAAGTCTTTTTCATTAGCAAAGCCCTTTTTATTGGGAAATAAAAAATTTTCTTTGTACAAAGATTTTTTTTCCCCCTTTTTATAAGAAACTATTAAAATTTTATTTTAGAGAAAAGCTATACAAGGGAGAACATGCGGTTTACTAAATTACTCGCCTGTGAGAGCTCAAAACTATACAAAAACATACTTCAATCAGCTCTATAAAGTTAGATAACCAAAAATACTCAAAGCTCTTTGGACACTGTTTCTACAAACTAATAAATAATAAAACATTGTTATGATCTGATCAATTATGGAATCTTGAATAGATTGTGACTCATATATTGAGCTAACAGTTCTCTAGTTAGGAACCAGTATATCATTGATTCCATTATGTAATTATGAACATCTATTTTTTCCATTAGTACAGCACAAGTGTGTTATCCTTAACTTCCTCCAAATGATGATAAATTATTGTGATTATTTTTGGTGTGCATGAGGGGACCACTAGACGACTACATCACAATATATTATACTATTTATCATTGTTATTGAACATATTAGTGCAAATTTTTTTCCTTTTTTTATTGAATAAGCAAGAAAGATTAAGACTGTTGATGAAAACATATTGCAGAGAATTGGTGTTGGTCTTGATAAAGAATGTAGCAAATTATCTTATATTTATTCAAGTAACTTGAACACAAGATGTATGAAATAGATTATGATATATAAACTATGTTTCATAGGTAATATTCAAACCTTATGGTCGGATTCAAAAAGAAGTTATAAATTGATAAATTGCTAACAATTAATTTGATTTACACTATGGTTATGTCATTTAAGAGAAAATGTTTTTAAAATATAGATATAGTTAAAAAAAAAAAAAAAAAAAAAGTCATGAAGAGGAAAAATTAGGATGTGTTCAATTAAGCTAGACATGGTGAGTGTTTAATTTAGTTGATCTTTTTTTTTAATTTTAATTTTTGAATTTTAAATTTTAGTGATTGGTAGGTATGCTTGTATCTCGTTGACATTTGTGCTTTAGAATGAGCAAATGTTTCAGGTAAAATCGGTGTTTTAATTGTTCAAAATTGCTCTTCAATAATTTGGAGTATCCTTAATAGGTATTGTACATGTCGCCATTGCAACTGAAACAAGCCTAATTATACTCTTTGCTCTAGTTGGATTGAGTTTCATTAAACTATTTCCAATTAAATTTTGAAGTTTTAGCTTCTCTTTTCCCTCCGATTGCCAACCAACTGATGGAAGGTAATCAATTTTTATTATTTCTATGATTGAAATGTATTTCGAGTTGAAATATCTTACTCTGATAACATGGCATTCTGCAGGTTAATGGATGCTTATCGTATTTCGACAAAGTTCCTGATGGCTTTTATTTAGTTCATGGAGTGGATCCATATGTGTGGAAAGTATGCACTGATCTGAATGAGAATGGTCGTATTCCTTCCATTGAATCTTTAAGATCTGTTGATCCTAGTGTTGATTCTTCAATTGAAGTGGTTTTGATTGATCGGCGTACTGATCCTAGCTTAAAGGAACTTCAAAATAGGGTCATGAACATTTCTTGTAGCTGTATAACCACAAAAGAGGTCGTTGATCAGCTCGCAAAGCTTGTCTGCAATCGCTTGGGGTGAGTTTCTTACCTTATATTTGCATTGCAGGAACTTATCAATTTATATGACACTCATAAAATTCTTATTGCTATTAAAAGGGGTTCAGCGGCCATTGGAGAAGATGATTTTGTTCCTATCTGGAGAGAGTGCAGTGATGATATGAAAGATTGCTTAGGATCTGTAGTGGTTCCTATAGGGAGTCTATCTGTTGGCCTCTGCAGACATCGAGCTTTACTCTTTAAAGTAAGATCCCAATTTTGTTTGGCATTCAATTCTGCTTCAATGAAGTCTTTCTATGTTTTCTATTGTTGGGACTATTTCTACATGTTCATTTAATTTGAATTTTTTCTTTCCAATTCTATTTTTAATTTTTTGATGCTCTATGATAGGCAAGAGATAGTAGCTTTTTGTGATTATGATTTTGATTTTGTTGTAAGAATAAAAGGATTCATGCATAAGATTAATTTAATTTATGCAGGTGCTAGCTGACATTATTGATTTACCTTGTCGAATTGCAAAGGGCTGCAAATATTGCAAACGAGATGATGCTTCATCTTGTCTTGTTCGATTTGGGCTTGACAGGTGTGATTTTGTTTTTTTATAATTATTATTATTTTATTTATTTTTAAATTATGGTATCTCAAGTGGTAAAAACTAGCAAACCAATTTATTTATCGCAATTTTATGTTGTGGATTACTTTTTAATTTAGTCTTGGATCAACATTTTCAAAGTTTTTGATTATTTTTTTGGCATAAAATTTTGTGGCAGTTAATTTAGTAAACATATGTGTCATCAGCTTCAAATGAATATATATATATATATGTAGCATTTATAATAAATACTGGATGAAAAGATAGTTAAATGATTCTTGGCTTTTGTGCAACTAGGATATTGAGTTTTGACTCATCAAATTCATGCTTGAAATTCTAATGCAATGGAAAGAATGAATGTTACTTTTGCCTTGTTAATATTTATATTTACAAATCTTGTAAGATTGTAATAAATTCTCTAAAATTGCAGCTGAGATTTGGCTACTGTGGTAGCAATAGACTTTTCTCTTCTTTCCTGTGCCATATTGACAACACTATGATGTCTAACATATGTGATAACAAAATGTGAAAAATGATCTCTTCTAAATATATACGTTTAAACTTCTAGGGGAAGAAAAGAGTGTATATGCATCTTTACACGTTGAAATCCCTCAATCTTGATCTTGTTCATCAGATTTTAAATTGGTATTATTTCTAGACCTTATAAACCTTGGTTAGTGGTAACTTGTGGGACACACGCACATATATTATCCTACGTATTTGGTTGAAGGGATTTGAACCTTTTATCTCTTGGTTGAAACTAATGGCTTCTACCTCCTAGCCCCGTCCTTAGGGTAAAATATAAGCATTTTGATAGTAAACATATTTAAGTGTTAGCTAAGATGTCCTTTTCTTTTTAAAAAAATATTTTTATACTTTGTTTTTTTGATGAGAAAGTCTTAGCTAAATGTCAATTTGCAGGGAGTATTTAGTTGATTTGATAGGGAAGCCTGGTCACTTATGCGAGCCTGATTCCTTGCTCAATGGCCCATCTTCCATATCAATTGCTTCACCATTGCGTTTTCCACGACTCAAACTAGGTGAAGCTGCCATTGATTTCAGGTTGCTGGCCAAACAATATTTTTCAGACTGTCAATCACTTAATCTCGTATTTGACGATTCATCAGCAGGTATTTTTTCTTATTAAATAATACAACTATAAAAACTTATGTTATTATTATAATTAGTTTCTTTCTGTTTTTCCTTTTTCTTTCTTGGGATCCCCTAGAGATATGTTAGGCTGATATATTGCACAATGATAGTCCTATCCTATCAATAATCCTCCCTCGTTGTGACTAGGATTTAATCTATTGTTATTATGTGATGGAAAGTGACTTTACCAACCAAGTACTTTTTGATGAGTTAGAAATCCCACTGGCCTTGAAAACTATGGACTATATTCAAACTTGTGAAATCAGAGGAAAATTTCTGTATATTACTTTGTCGTGCTTTGTACATTATTATATATTAATACATATAGTCTAAACTAGGAACAATAATCTACTTTCCTAATTTATACAACTTAAAAATAATAACTTATTTTTCTAATTTGCAACTCAACACTCCCCCACAAGCTGGAGCATATAAATCATAGGCACCAAGTTACAAATAAAGTTAATACGAAGACCCCTGAGAGATTTAGTAAGAATATCTACTAGTTGGTCGTTTGAATTGACATGATTAGTAGTCATGCAACTAGATAAAACTTTTTCCTGAATGAAATGATAATTAATTTTTATATGCTTGGTCCTTTCGTGAAAAACTGGATTGAAGGCGATATAAATAGTAGCTTGATTGTCACATAATAACATCATCTGTGATACTTCTGCAAACTTCTAAGTTCACAAGTTGCTAAAGCCATTGCTTGATATTCTGCTTCTACGCTTGACTTGGCAACAATATCTTGCTTCTTACTTTTCCAAGATACAAGGTTTTCTCCAACAAGAATACAAAACCATTGAAGTTGAACGTCTATCAACTGGAGAGCCTCCCCATGGAGCATCAGAATATCCAACAGTTTGTGTGTGACCCCTATCTTCATATAGCAAACCTTTGCCTGGTGCACCCTTGATATGTCTCGTAATTCGAAAAACCACATCCCAATGACTATCACATGGAGATTGCAGGAATTGACTTACAACATTAACAGAAAAAGAGATATTAGGCCGTGTGATAGCGAGGTAATTAAGTTTTTCAACCAATCTTCTGTACTTTTCAGGGTCTATAAGGGGCTCCCTCTATCCAGGTAAGAGCTTTGAATTCAAATCCATAGGAGAGTCTATGGGTCTATAGTCTAACATCCTTTTTACATCCAGAATATCTAGCGCATATTGTTTTTGAGAGATGACAATACCAGAGTTAGATTGAACAATCTCTACATCAAGAAAATATCTAATTGATCTCAAATCATTGGTCTGAAAGTGACTGAACAAGTGCTTCTTTAACTGCCCAATATTATCTTGATCACACCTCGTAATGACAATATCATCAACATAAAGAATAAGATGGATACACAACCCTGGTGATGTGTGTCGATAAAAAACAGAATGATCAGACTCACATGAAACCATTACTAAAGTGTCCAAACAAGGCACGAGGAGACTGTTTCAAGTCATACGAAGAGCGACAGACTTTACATACCAAAGTAGATTCCCCCTGAGCACCAAAGCCAGGCGGTTGTTCTATATATATAAATATATCTTCCTAAAGTTCACCATGAAAAAATGCATTCTTTAATGTCCAACTGATACAGAGGCCAATGGCGGATAGTAGACATGGAGAAGAATAACTGAAAAGAAGATATTTTAGCTACAGTAGAAAAGGTGTCATTATAATCCAACTTATAAATTTGAGAATACCCTTTAGCAACTAGCATGCCTTTAAGCGATTAATCTGACTATCTAGACCAATCTTGATAGTATAAACCAAACGACAACCAACAGTGGATTGGTCGGGAGGCAACGGAACTAATTCCTAAGTACTATTTTGAGGCAAAGCAGTCATCTCATCAACCATTGCCCGATGCCATTCAGATCAGTAAGCGCATTATGAATAGTAAAGGGAGCAGAAACAGATGAAAGTGTGGAAACAAATGCATAAAAAAGTGAGGATAAACAATGGTAACTAAAAAAATTATAGAGGATGAGGGTTGTGAGTAAACCCATATGCCTTTACGAATTGCAATGGGAAACTGATCGTCAGGAGGTAGGACCATAGCAGAAGAGGAATCCAGAGCAGGAAATGTATCAACAAGAGCCTCAAAAACATCAACAATATCTGGAATAGCATCCACAGGAGGAGAAACATCTGCTGGGGAAGGTAACTTTGATAAAGGAATGGACTCAGAAGCATTGTTAGTCCATGGAGGAATTAAAGGAATAGAAAGAATCTCAACTAGAGGACTTATGGGTGGATAAGAAGAGTGGAAGGGAGAAGACTCAAAAAATGTGATATCAGTAGAAACGAAATACCGATGTGTGGCTGGAGAATAACACTTGTAACCTTTTTTATGACAGGAATAGCCCACGAAAATACACTTGGTAGACTTGGCTGAAAGTTTTTCCTGACCAAGAGAGAAGACATGGACAAAACGAGTACAGCCAAAAACATAAGGAAGAAGAGAATATAAAAGCTGATCAGGGAATAGAATAGAATGTGGTATTTGGTGGTGTAGAACGGAAGAAGTCATTCGATTAATTAGATAACAGGTAGTCAGTACAACATCTGCCCAAAACTAGAAGGAACCTAATTGTGTAGAAGTAGGGAGCGAGCAGTTTCTAAGAGATGTCTATCTTTACGTCTAACCATTCCATTTTGTTGTGGAGTATAAACAAAGAAGACTAATGTAATTCTTCGAGAAGACATGAATTTAGTGAATGGTGCAGAAAAGTATTCACGAGCATTATCACTAGGCAACACAAAAATAGTTGTATGAAATTGAGTCTTAATTTCATTATAAAAGGATTCAAATATAGAAAATAACTTGGAACGAGTTTTCATTAAAGATAACCATGTGCAATGAGAATAATTGTCAATAAAGGTAACAAAGTATTGAAATCCTAAAATAGAAGAGACACAACGAGGACCCTATATATCGAAGTCAGTGAACTAAAAGCGGCTGACTCTGCTCCGGCAAGGTGCTGGGCGGCAAGGGACCGCCTGGAAAAACTGTTGGGCGTCGGGCCTAGGCGGCTAACAACCTAGGCGACATTGACCGGCAACCAGGCGGTCAAAGGCGGGCCAGGCGGTAGGCGGAAGGAAGGCGGCAGGACGATCGGGGACGATGGAGAAGAAGGTTATTTAAAAGAAAAAAAACCCAAAACGACGTCGTTTTTGGGTGCTTTTAAAATTTTTAAATGCAGCCCAAAACGACGTCGTTTTGGGCCTTATAAGTTTTTAAGAAAAAAACGACTCCAGACAGACTGCAAGCAATTCCTTTCTCTTGTCCTTCAATGCGTCGAAGACTGCCTCTGCCCTAATTCTTTTCCTTTCCAATAAATTTCATAAATCACATAATTTTCAAATTCCATCAATTATATTCGTCAATACAAGATTAGTATTTTACTCATTAAATCATTTTTTAAATTTTTTGACCGTTGACCAGTTGACCGCCGCCTAATTTTCTAGGCCCCGGGTTGCCGCCCTAGGAGCGCCTAGTGCCTTTTAGAACACTGATCGAAGTGAATTAACTCAAAAGGGGACGTAGCCCATTTAATAACATGCTTTGGAAAGGAACTACGAAAATGTTTTTCAAACTAATAGGGTTCACAATTAAAAGACTTTAAAGTAGATAAATTAAGAACAATTTTCTGAAGTTCCAACGAACTCAGATGGCCTAAACGATTATGAATGAGGACGGCAGATTCAGAAACAGTGCATGCTGTAGGAGCGGAAGGTAGATTGAGATTATAGAGGCCATGGGAAATTAGAGGAAAATTTCTGTATATGACTTTTTCATGCTTTGTTCATCGTTATATACTAATACATATAGTCTAAACTAGGAAATTGATGGGCCACCAATCTTCAAGAAGTATGGTTGAAGGGCAAAGAAGGCAAGTCTCGGTAGGGCAGTGGGCAGTGAGCTGGAAATTGGTTAGGAGTGTAGTTTGTTATGGTTTGGGAATTAGTTAGGAGTGTAGTTTGTTATGGAAGGAATAAAGTTGTTGTAGTCTGTTATCGGGAAAAACAATATATAGGAAGGTTGGGAGGTAGGAAAGGGGAGTATTTTTGTAGAGGAAGGGGGAACCCTGTAGGGAGGAGCTGGCCCTCAAAACTAGTGGCTATTTTCGTTGTTATCTTTCATTTGATTGTTACTTGCTATTGAATGATTGTTGGCTGAGGTTATTTTGATCAATATTACGAGTCATTTCTTGAGTTGAGAGTTTTATTGAGTGTTTGATAGAATTGGTCCATCAGAAACACAATAATCTACTATCCTAATTTATACAACTTAGCAATAATAACTTATTTTCCTAATTTACAACTGGTCATTTAGAAGCTAGTGGGTATAATATTTCAAGTAGGTATCCTCAAGGGCAGTTAAACCCCTAACCTCTTGTCTCGAAACCTAGGTTCATACTATTCCATCTACCCCTGGCGTTATGTTATTATTTTGTACTTGTCAATATGGAAAGCATAGAGTTGTAGTTACTTTTTAATGATCCCAGTACTGTACCCCAATGTGTAGTGCTGCTCAATATAAATAAGATTTTAACATGCTCACAGCCGCATTCATACTTGTTCTCAAGTGCACGGCTCATGATGTGACAAAAAACTCAAGATATAGTCCTCTAGACTTGTGGCCCATCCATCAGGAAGCTTTGACTCTAAATTATTTGTAAAGTAGCCAACACGACAACCAAGAGTATATATGGACTCTTAAGTGGATAACTGTTGCTGCAGGTAGCCCTTTGAGCTGCATTAACTGGATAATTGTGCTACAGAGTCTACAAAATAATTAGCTAAAAACCCCTTCCTGATTTAGTTTGTAAAGAAGAGGGAGGATTATTGGAATTTCTTAGAAATTGATGCCCATAGAGATGCTAGACGCAAATCATATCCCTTAGGTTGCGGACTTCTTTCCCTTCTTTTTTCCCCAAAAATTCGTCATTTCTTTCATGGAAAATAACCCAAATTGGAGCTAAGACAGCACACTCCACAGGGTTGTTGCCTTCTCTCCTCGACAGAGGCAAATAGATTTTCCTTTAGTATGTCACTACAAGTACCATGGATGACCCAAAATATTATGGCTTGAAAGTTTTGGTAAATATTCTTGCAAATCCTATGAACAGATTTTGTGTGAGAAAGTCTCATGTTGCCCTCAAGGAGAAAGCATAGAGTTTAGTTACTTTTTAATGATCCCAGTACTATAACCCAATGTGTAAGTGCTGCTCAATATAAATGAGATTTTAACACGCTCGCAGCTGCTGTCATACTTGGTCTCTGAGTGCATGGCTCATGATGTGACAAAAAACTCAAGATATAATCCTCTAGACTTGTGGCCCATCCGCTGGGAACCTTTGACGCTAAATTATTTGTAAAGAACCCAACAGAACAAACAAGAGTCTATATGGACTCTGAAGTGGATAACTGGTGCTGCAGATAGCCCTTTGAGCTCCATTAACTGGATAACCAAGCTACAGAGTCTACAAAATAATTAGCTAAAGCCCCTTCCAATTTAGTTTGTAAAGAAGAGGGAGGAGTATTGGAATTTCTTGGAAATTGATGCCTATTGAGATGCTAGACGCAAATTAATATCACTTAGGTTGCTGACTTCTTTCCCTTTTTTTTTCCCCCAAAAGTTCGACATTTCTTTCTTGGAAAACAACCCAAAGTGGAGCTAAGACAGTACACTCCACAGGGTTGTTATTCTCTTACCAGAGGCAAATATATTTTCCTTTAGTATGTCACTACAAGTACCATGGATGACCAAACATATTTGGCTTGAAAGTGTTGGTAAAGATTCTTGCTAATCCTTTGAACGGATTTTGTTTGAGAAGTCACATGCTGCCGTCAAACAATTCAAAATGGTCTATAACCCCCTCATGGTGCATTTTTGTGCGAAGATGATGCAGAGACATCAGATCACTTCTTTTTGCACTGCCCTATTGCTGCAGTTTTGTGGCTAAACTATTTTAAGCTGATGGACAAATTTTTGCTGAAGCTGCTAAATAAACTTAGCAGCTTATTAGAAGTCTTAAGTTTCCTTTTCTTTGTGAGGAAAAGTGGGTTGGAGTTGTTAAATAAAAACTCTTCGCTACAGATGACAAGTAATGATGCATCAATATGTGGTTAGCTCTGAACTCTTCAACTGCGAGAGTTGGATGACAAATGTACATATTTAGTTATTAATAAAATAGTTTTCAATTTCTCATTTCATATCTTTCTCTTCTTCTTCTTCTTCTTCTTCTTCCTTTTATTTATTTTATTTAATTTTCTCATTACATTGTGGAAAATGATTTCACGTGAAGGTCCAGGAACTAAGTTCTATTTATATTTACATGACGAAAATAGTTGTAGTTTGCTATTGATGTGTTATAAAGTTTCCAATACATCAATTATATTGGTCATTTCAGGTTCGTTTGTTGAAGAAGAAGATAATAAATTCTCAATGTATCCTAAGCAAGTTGATAAGGTGGGGACAGAGAGAAATAACCTTGTGCAGTTCTCTAGCAGCATTATTGAATCCCAGTTACCTCTGCCTCCAAAAGGAGGTAGGCCTAGTGCCAATGATAGAGATTCTGAACTTTTTAGATCATGTAATCCCTCTCCAAGTTCTACACTCTCAACAAACATGGTTAAAGCTCCACTCCCTTTGAAGCGTATCCAACCAATCGGGCATAGAGATGTTCAACCACGTCTGGCGTTAACTGATCAGAGTGTAGATACTTCTAAAGATTTGAGGTTTGCTGAGAGGGGTCAGATGGTTCCCAGCAAACCAAGTATGGAATTTCCCCTTGATGTCGAAGAGTTGGATATCCCGTGGGGTGATCTTGTCCTAAAAGAAAGAATTGGAGCAGGTATTTAGTTTCCTTCCAGCTCTTCTAGAGCCATTTCGGGTGGGAACATTTATTGCTTTATGGTGTGGATGGTTTGTTTACCTCTATCATGCTTGCACTGCAGTGTCTTCCTATATTCTTGTAATAGGTTTTACTAGTGTACTCAAATATTCATTGATGCAATTCCAGGTTCTTTTGGAACCGTCCATCGTGCTGACTGGCATGGCTCGGTAAGCAAATATCCTTTGCTCAAAATGTTGGTTTTATACAAATAAAATAACATCTTATAGCTTTGAAGTTTCTGATTTCTGTTGTAGATAATTGGGGACTCCTATGTGCATATAATTTTTCACTACCATTGTTAGGATACTGCTTGTATTCATATGAAGATTATATTTTTTATTCAACAACTTAATTAATTAATAGAAAGAATCTGAATTGGCAGTATAAGAATATACAAAATTCATAATTGTTTGAAGTTGTGAATTATAGAATCAGTTTTATGGTATCTTTCACAATGCAAACATGTTGGACATTCTCTTTTTTACTTGATAAACATTCTGGATGAATAATCAGTACCTGATTTTTGTATGTGTTGGGGGCTGTTTGGTAACATCTTTGTAAAGTGAATAGAAGTAATTTATATTTTCAACATACAAGAATGTCTTATAGCATATTTTGGAGACAGTTTTTAAACAAAAACAGTGAAAACAGTCTGGTATTTTATGTCAGAAAGGGAGATGAAGAGTGATGTGTGTGCTTCATTCTGATTTCAAATTGATGCAAATTGTATAATACCCACTTTTTAGTTCAATTTAGTTTTTAAATAATGAGGTTTGTGTTTCTCATATCATGTTTTCATATATAGTAGCCAATACATTCTGTCTATATTTGGATTTCAAAACGACAAAAATGTTTCTGAAAATGGTACCAAATAGGCATTTAATACTTTTGCTGTGTTCTTTTACCCTAACGATTTGGAAATTAGGCAAATCCAGCATCTAGGCCAGCACCAGAACTTGACATTCCCATAAGGTTTACACATAGCTTAGTATAGTGATTTCGTTTACCTCTTCATACTTATTAGTGGTTAAATGCTGGTTTTGCCATTGTTGTAACTGACTTCTTGGTTTTTACTAAGCATTTATATCTGTTCCTAATTACAGGATGTTGCTGTGAAAATCCTCATGGAACAAGACTTTCATGGAGAACGCTACGTGGAATTTTTGAGGGAGGTATATATCATAAAATTGTGATTTAGGCAGAAGAAGAAATTTATTTGAAGTGGTTTGATTGAGTTCTATTTTTTTTGTTAGGTTGCAATAATGAAGCGCCTAAGGCATCCAAATATTGTTCTTTTTATGGGTGCGGTCACTCAGCCCCCAAACTTGTCAATAGTGACTGAATATTTATCAAGGTTTCTGAATTTCTTCTTCAAATCAATCCCTCTCTCCCCAATATGGTTCTATCAAATTTAGAATTTTAGTCACGAAATGAATTAACATAGTAGCTTTTATATGCAGAGGGAGCTTGTATAGGCTTCTGCATAAACCTGGTGTGAGAGAAGTGTTGGATGAGAGGCGCAGATTGAATATGGCCTATGATGTGGTATGTTTACAAATGAATTTACCTTTTCTTGTTCTGTAAATATATTGTTTTTCCCTTCTTGCTTGATAATTGTCATCATAAACATGTTATTATAATGGTGATCTATTGCTTTGAGCTAAATATCTGTTGCTTGGTACAGGCAAAGGGAATGAATTATCTTCATCGACGCAATCCTCCCATTGTCCATAGAGACTTGAAATCTCCAAATCTTTTGGTTGACAAGAAGTATACAGTGAAGGTATGGCCGAGGATTTCTTGTGTTTATCAGATAGAATGCCAACTTACTGTTCAATAATCAATAAATTGAGAAGCTTAATTTTGTTATTGCTTCTCTTCTTTTTCTTCTTGTCTTGTTTGTTTTTGTTTTTTCATCAGAAGTATTGTTTATTATTTATCTGACGAGAAGGCTGTAGTAACTTTTGTTTATGTTTTTGAACTGAAAACTGATAATTGATTTTCTCTAGACCTTATCTTAAATGTTGTACATTTGCACTAATGTTACCATTTGTTCCTTGTACTTTTGGGTGTTCTTGTGTTTATTAGATAGAATACCAACTTACTGTTCAATAATGAATGAATTAAGAAGCCTAATTTTGTTGGGCTTTCTTCCCATGCATCATTGGGCTTGTTGGGCTTGACATTTTCACCCCTCTCTGAGATGGAATGCTTGGTTATCCAGGGAATCATAACATTTTTCTACTCTATTGAATACATAAATCCCTCTGGATGGAAAGCGAATGGACCAATATGACTCAGGAAATCCATACCAAGCGTTAAATCATCTTCAACCTCCTTTACTGCATAGAATGCGTATGTAACATTGAAAGGATGAAGGTTGATGGGAACAGTATACTGCTGAATTCTAAACAAAGAACCAGTGACTGTTGAAAATCGAATTTCTTTGCCAGGAAGATAAAGTGCTTGAGGAAGATAATTTTGTTTTACCAGCGAACGATTTGCACCAGTATCAATAAGTGCTGCAATAGATATCTTCTGTTGTGGTGATATTTCTAAAACCACATGAACATAAGGACGGAATACTTCTATTGCTGGATCGCCTGGACATCGTTCTGGTTTTGTCTTGACTTGATCAACTTCCTCATCTTGATTCTGTGTTGTGTCTACAGAATCATCTTGCTTCTAAGCTTCTTGTTGTCTTTGTTCTGGTTGTCTTTGCTCTTGCAGTTGTGACGTACACTGTTGTTGAGGAGCTTCTGTATTCTTAACTCTTGATGTTGATGCTGCTGCTGCTGCTGTATCTGCAACTTGAAGAGTTTGCACCTGAATCTGCTGTGAAATTTGTTTTGTTGATGGCTGTATTTCTTTTGGTTTCTCTGCCTAAGGAGGGACTGGTCTAAACTGTGGATGACGCTTCCTCCTTTCTTCTATTAAGGCCTTCCTTTCTTCCACTACTCGTATAGGACCATAAGCAAGGCTTTCAGGCTGNCTGCTGTTGTCTTTGTTGCACTTGGTTGCATATTTGAGATAGCATAACTCCTACTTCATTGATATACCAGAAACCTTTTTCATTGTTTCCAGATGGGCTTTCTTCTCATACATCATTAGGCTTGCTGGGCTTGTCAGTTTTCCACGAAGTATTCCTCTGTTTTCTCTACCCGTAATATCTTCTGATGAGATCAAGATTCTCTTGCCTATATTGCTCAGAATTTGTACCTGTTGAGCGCAACATGTGAATAGGCTGTGGGAGATCATGATTTGCAGAGAGTTGTCGAGTTGTCATTTTGACTCGTACTTTCACCTGCCTTTTAAATTCTACTACTGCATCTTGCATCTGTTGCTGCCTTACCAGAATATGTTCTAATGCCTTCTTTTGTTCAAGTGCATTAGAGTTTTTCCAGTTTACAGCTTTCTCTATTGGGCCGAAATCTGTAGGATTCAACTTTTGGATCACCCATTTTCCAGCAACATAATTACCTGAAACTTCCTTGAGAAACTCATCTTCTGGAGCTCTGACCATATGGATCTGTCCGCCATATCTTACTGAATGAGATTTACCCAATTGAGACGTTCTCGGCATATGAGTGCATACCCTGGAGCCACTGATTTGACACTGCTCACAAGGATAAAGTGGTCTCGATTATCTTGGAAAAGAAACAGAAGTTCTTCCTCCTGATAGTTTCTGAATTTGGGGTTTCTCATGGACAACTTGAGGTTTTTTAGACTCCTCATATTCGTTTATCCATGATGGAGGGAAAACAAGTTGATTCTGTTTATATGTTTGGGGCTGTATGACTTTACCAGGACCAGTGA
>JANLJB010005420.1:0-15798 GCA_026212285.1 Bursera cuneata
AAACGTTTTCATCTTCCAATTGATTTTACTCTTTAGTTAATTTCAATTGAGTTATAAAAGGATTAAGAATACTTTTACAATTTAAATGAGTGTGGATCTCCGATGCCTTAGTGTCTTTTACTTGAATTAATTTTATTTGGTAATTTCATCTATAAAATCAACCAACTTTCCATTTACATTTCCTTTACTCTTGGATTTTGGACAAGATGCAACACAAATTCTAACACCCCCTTGGTTCATACCCTTTGCTATTGGGTAAAAGATGTCTCTTTAAATTTATATAGTTTCTTTTTAAATGAATATTTTAATTAGAATATTCTTATTACTCCAAGAAAGTCTATTTCAATTTTTTCATAATGGTTATGAAATGTTTTTGAAATCCTAGAAAATATTTAACATTGTTAATTTATTGGGCAGATGCCACATTAAATTTTAAAATTTATAGTTTTTATAATATTTTTTCTTGCATGGATTTTAGATTTTGAAGTTTTTATCTTTTTTAAAGAGTAATATTACATATACAATCATTTTGTATAACCTAACTTATACAAACTTGAGATGATAATAAAAAAATAAAAAAAATAAATAATATTTTACAAACATGAGATAGACACAATATCATTGGATGGGTAAAAATAAATATAAACAAAGAAATTTTCAAGTAACCACTCATTCAATAAGATTAGAGTGGTTGTGTATATAATTTGTGGTTCTTAAAATATGTATTTTTATATAGATCTCAATATGTTTAGTTTTATGTATTAATTAGATTAGGATTTTATGAATTATTAATTATCTTTTTATGTTGAGATAAAAAAGTAATCAATATTATGATATATTATTGTTTGATTTAAAAAATAATAACAATCAAGTTAAATGGATCGGATTTTGTTTTACACATTAGAATAACCATTGAATTCAGCTTTTAAAAATTAAACTTAATAAGTTAATTAGTTTGATTTGTATTAATAAATTTAATGGCATAAATACGAAATGAATCCATTCTATAATGACCCGTTATTAGGTCTAGTGATCAACGGTGGATAACGATATTGATTGGACAACAAAAGCAATCCTTTTACTCAAGATGTAATTTTATTATATTTTGTATTTAACTTATGAAACCATAGCGGGAAGTTAAAAGTATATTTTATATAGATTTTGTTAGATGTTGCTTTAATTTATATTTTTAAATATGTAAGAAAAAATTAAGAAAATTGCATCACCTCATGCCATGTACAAGTCACGTCAAATTTTAGATTATGTGTATTAATTTTTGCTAGAAGAAAGTGATTACATTGAGTGGTACTTTCTATCTTTTATGATTATTTTTTTTTAATAATTGGAAAAAAAGAACGTAACCTCGATTTGTTTGTTAATTTTATAAACGAGTAATATTTTATGTATAATCAAGTTGTATAATCTAATACATACAATAATATAAATATTTATTTGATGTATAAAAAA
This sequence comes from Bursera cuneata, assembly GCA_026212285.1. Taxonomy (NCBI): domain Eukaryota; kingdom Viridiplantae; phylum Streptophyta; class Magnoliopsida; order Sapindales; family Burseraceae; genus Bursera; species Bursera cuneata. The sequence continues at coordinate 1,468 of JANLJB010005420.1, forward strand.
TAGTTTTTTTAATAAGAGTGGGATTGTTTGTATTAGGTTCAAGGTTCGAACCTTTAGTATACATCTCTTTGGGGTTTTGCTACCAGTGTAAAATTCAGCGATTAACCAATTGTGTTGGAAAACTTCTGAGGGTACGAGATATAAATTTAGTAGGATTAGTCAAGGTACGTTTAAGCTGGTCAGCGATTAACTAGCTATGTTTAGAAAATTCTGAGAACACCGGGTACAGGTCTAGTGAGATTAGTCGCGGTACGCTTAAGCTGGTCAGAGATTAATCGGTTTTGTTGGGGTACAGGTCTAGTGAGATTAGTCGAGGTATACTTAAGCTGGTCAGCAATTAATCAGCTTTGTCGGAAAACTTCTGAAGATACATGGTACAAGTCCAATGGGATTAGTTGATGTACGTTTAAGCTGGTTCAGATACTCACGTTTAAAAAAAAAATTATATCCAATTTTTGGATGAATACATCCACTTAGTACACTCTCTCTTTAAATTTAAAATGCTCATTTTTACTTTGTAAACCCACTATAATACCAATTTTAACTCTATTTAAAATAAAATCTATAAGCAAATTATTTTTTGAAATAAGCTACTCATCTTAATCGCCACACTCACCAAATAAAAGACATTTTCTATCCGAAAAAGAAAAAGCTTCTAGGGCTCTTCAATTTTCACTTTTACTAGTTGCTCAACTCTATCAAATTTTACATCAATGCATCAAAACCTTGTTTGATAAAGTTCATTATAAAGGCTATATTCCACGTATAAATCTTTCATCTCTTTCCTTCTTTTACAGCCTTTGATCGAGTGCTTTTTGCTTAACTGGATTTTCTAATAAATTAGTAAGTTAACTTGAATTTTAATCAATAATAAATTAGTCAACGATGAAATGAGATGGGTGTAGGGGTGAGTATAGAAAGCAAAAAAACTCTTAATTAATTAATTTGACTGTACTTATTTGTAAACTTATCTAAAGATTATTTTGTAATAATTTTTTAATATAAGAAGTGGGGTTGAGACTATATGAACCAAAAAACACTCTATAAACCTTTTTTCTAAGTGCACACGATATTAATTTTTTTAAAAAATTAATTTTTTTTTATCTAAAAGCACATAAAAAAATATATATCTAATCACAATAAAATTAACAAAATTCATAAATCAATGTTTATGATATAAAAATGTAATTAAAATATAAATCTTTTTATTAACATTTGATGAAACAAGTGATGTATGAAAAGTATATTTTTATTAAAAAATTATGAGGTTTATTATAAATTTTTACTTTTACAAAAATTTTATATTAAATATAATGTTAAATTATTAAATTTCTTTTAGTTATAGGTTATACTATTTGAAATTATAAAGTTTTTTACATAAAAATTTAGTAGTTCTAGTTTTAAAATAGTGAGTGTATTTGAAAAGGGATGTTGAGGATATTTTATGAGGTTTACATAGCCTTATCTAACAAGCGGATGTGTTTATCGAAATTTTGGACGCAAATAACCCCATCCTTGTAATAAATGGAGTGAAAACTATTTATCTAATAACTTTGTGACATGTTAGATTCTATATATCTTTGTAACATGTCAAGCTGTATAGGTAAGGTTATAAAACTTAATTATATATTTAAAGTTTTGAAAACTCCATAGATAATTTTTTAAATTTGCTGTTATGAATATTACTATTGATTTATTTTCTCCATTAATTTCCAATGTAAACTAAATTCTTATTATATTCCTCAAGATTTCAACACAATTCTTGAGCCTGGGTTTATCTCAGAATTGAGCTTCTACATAAAGCTGCTCATGAATAAGAGTATAGATGGTGCTGATCTTATCATTTTAATTGAGCCATCAGAGTAATGCTTCGGCTTCATTCTGGCTTTCACACTTCCATCATTTTGAACTGCTCCAGCAAAATCCTGAATTGAGTATTCACTTCCTGGAACCTTTCATCTGACTATGAAACTTCAGCAAGAAGTCTCCAGGCATATTCCTCTGACGCTTCCTCAAAATCCTTCCTTATCTTTAGCACCATATGCCCACTAATCTCTCAAGCTGCTGGATTCAGTTGGGCGTCCAGGAGCTCTTTGCTTACTTCTCCAAGTGCTTGTTTCTCTGCGTAACATTGGCCATACACAAGAAGCATTCAGATTATTAGGTTGTTGTGTTGCCAAACGAGAACAGAGAAAACAAATTTCCAGGGATGCTATATTTGCAAAGAATGGAACAGAAAATATGGCAAGTGGTCCTAATTAAATGCATCATAGTGCCAATGCTACTATTAGCTGAAGGTTAAAATTATAAGTAGATTGGTCCAATCTATCTATATGGAGCAAACTGGCTGGCCTACAAGGATTAAAGCCAAATTTAAGAGACAAATTAATAATTTAACTAAGCCTAGGATTATCTAATTTAGATTAAAAAAAATTGACTTGGGTTCATCAAATTTCAAATATTGGTGGGGCAGAAAGTTGTCAAACTATGCTAAATGGTCTAGACGCTAGTCAGGTGAAACAGGCTGAGACTCCCGAAATTAGTTACAGACAGCCAAGGAAACATGTAGTCCTTTGAGATGGTTTTCGGTAACAAAAATTTAGACACAGTCAAAACAAACGTTGGCAAGTGTCAACAGGAATCTCTCTGTCTTGGATATCCATATACAATTATTCAGTGAATATACCAAACCAAATCAGAGCATGCATCCATGAGGAGAAGAATTACGTACCTGAGGGAACAAAATGGTTCTTCTACCACAATCAGAGAGCAGCACATTGAATGGTATATTATCGTTCTCCAGGAAAATGCAAGAACTAGCAACAGCTTTGGATAGATCCCTCATCGACTTTCCACCCCTCGAAAACAAGACCTCGCACTGGATAATTTAACAACTGGGATACCATAATTTCTCCATCTTGCATTCCTTTCACAGTTGCAACTCTTGAAGTTGGAGCTTTCTCAACCGGGAACGGCAAAGGCAAGTAATATGCCTACAGTTAAAATAAAAATTATTAGCTCCGATAAATAATTAAACGATTAATCAGCACCAAATTAGATAGCCGTCTGTACTAGAAACAAAGGAAAAAGTGTAATGAGCACCATAAAGTGTAGGTGATTAATAGCAGTGAAAGCAACCAAACTGTTGTAACCCAGTCTGAAGAATGGATCAAATGCTTCCTTGGCCAGATGAAGATGTAGTAAGAAGCTCTCATGATGAATTCTCTGTGGCAAGCAGTCAAGAACTCGGGGTATCAAGAGAACAAGTCCATATTCAATAGGGCTCACCTGATCATCAAAGTTTACACACCCATTAGCCAAAGCATTTTAATGAACACACAGTTGTATCTAAAAAACAACAGCAATATCAGCCACCAAAGTTGACTATGAACGAAGGGACGAAAGATTCAATTATTCACATTAATGGCAACGGCACTAGGATTTGAATCAGCAGTCACAGGGGCACTGAGGAAGAAGTGGCTCTTGCAGTAATTGATTTGTTCAAACCTGAAGAGCACTTCTTCTTGGCCAACTTTGGTGAAATGGAACTTGTTCTCGTTGAAAGGCCGAAGAACTTGATCAACACGAAATTCAGTGCTCATTCTGCTCTACTATGAAAGCATATTCACCAGGAATAACTTTCGTCTCACAAGCGGTTACATCATAACGAAAAAGTCCTCGACTCATTCGATCCTCCCATTGTCCCAGAAGCAAATTGTGCTGAAAAGATTGCTCAGGCTCTTCCTCGGATGAATTCACCAAATTCTCTCCAGCCGAATCCTTTCGGTCTTTCTGGATTGCATATTGTTAGAGTGTGACCTGAATCCTACTTCTTGGATAAATTCTTTTAAGATTAGGTTTTTGATTGGCTCTTGTTTAGTATTCTATTTTCCTAATTGAGATTGACTTCTATTATACTAGTTGACTCCTATAAGAAATATGATTGATAGAAAGAATAGGAAAATAAAATTATTGTATCAATAGGAATTCTACTCTTATTAGACTCTTATTAGGAATAAAAAATCTTCATATACACTTATAAATATAGAGATTGAGAATAAGTTCTAGTCATGAAGAGATGATGTGAGAAATGGGAGCTAGACATAAGAGGTAAACACTCTTAATATTTTAAGAGTAGAGATTTGATTCAACACCGATAGAGCATGTTGCTCTGCTACATTAGGCATCAGGTAGAATTCGTTTAAGCTGAATGATAGTAGGCTTTCATGTGCTAATACATTTGGTATCAGGTTGGTAGGTATGTTATCTCTTGTACTTTTACATACTTATGATCTAGTAAATTTATCTCTTTATCCGTAGATGTAGGCAATTGAAGCCAAACCACGATAAATATTTTCTCTTTGTGTTGTTTAAAGTTTACCAATGTTGAAGTTACTTGTTTTCACATAATTCCCTTACAAGTGGTATTAGAGTTAGTCTATTTTTTCTTACAAATGGTATTAGAGTTCGTTAATTTTCTCACAAGTCGTATCAAAGCCATGGTTGCAAACTGGAAGAAGACTATTTTATCAGAGCTTTAGGTTGCGAACTGGGAAGACTATTTTTCAAGATTGAGTATACACAAAAAAGTTTGACTACAACGATTATAAGTTGTAGGTGGAGTGATTCTCATATAGTGAATTATTCTTCTTTTCTGCCTGTGGTCTTTCCCTACTATTGGGTTTTTCACATAAATCAATGCATGTTACTCTTGATATTTCATTCAGTTGTTTACTTATTATTGCATTAAATCCTTACAAATTGGTATTGGAGCTCGGTCTTGTTGGTACTGATCGAAGTTAATGTTCACCATCGTCACTATTTACAATTATTGTTTATCACTGGTTACTGTTTACAATTACTATTCAACATTGAAATTATTTATAGCCACTGTTCATCACGATTACTATTCATCGTTGTACTGTTTATAGTTACTATTCACCACCGATTACTACTCACAGTTACTGATCAACACCGGTTACTGTTAACTGTATGTTCATCAGTTACTGTTCACAGTACTGTTTAGATACTATTCATCGGTGTCGTTACTGTTCATGAATTGATTGTTGCAATGATATTCATGAACTACGTAATTTTGATTCTGGATCGTAGCACTAGATTTTCTGTTATGGCAAGTCAAGATGGGTTTGGATGCAATCATCATTTTTCGATGAATACAAATTACCTTTGTGGAAGAGATGAAGAGTTTGTGGCAGAATTCATGTCAAGGCAGAGATTTGTTAGAATGTGACCGGAATCCTACTTCTTGGAAAAATCCTTTGAGGATTATGTTTTTTGATTTACTCTTGTTTATGATTCTATTTTCCTAATTGTGGTTGACTTCTATTATACTAGTTAACTCCTATAAGAAATAGGATTGATAGAAGAAATATAAAAATAGAATTGTTCTATCCATAGGAGTCTTGCTCTTATCAGACTCCTATTAGGAATATAAGATCTGCATTTACACCTATAAATATAGGGATTGAGACTGAGTGCTAGTCATGAAGAGATGATGTGAGAAAAGAGAGCTAGACATAAGGGGTAAATACTCTTAATATTTTAGGAGTAGAGATTTGGTTCAACACCGATAGAGCATATTGCTCTGTTATATTAGGCATCGGGTATAATATCGTCAGGCTGAATGATAGTAGGCCTTCATGAACTAATATGTTTGGTATCGGGTTGGTATTAGGTAGAGCACCTGTTTGGTGTGTTATCTCTTGTACTTTTATATACTTATGATAAAGTAGATTTATCTCTTTATCTGTGGATGTAGGCAATTGAAGTTAAACCACGTTAAATATTTTGTCTCTTTGTGTTGTTTAAATTTTACCAATCTTGAAGTTACTTGTTTCCGCATAATTCCCTTACAAGTGGTATCAGAGCTAGTATATTTTTTTTCACACATAGCGGCAGCTTTCATAGTGAAAGTACAGAAAATTAAATCAGCATGCAAGGGAAGAAACAACAAAAATATGTAAATAACACTGTATATATAAATATGAAAGCATACTTCAACATACATAACATTCGTACACATAAATTTTTCCTGCACCCTTTTAATTAATTTAAAAAAAAAAAACTCCAGCTCAAGCAACACAAGAAAAAGAGAAATAATCTTCAAGAAGAAACTATATTCATTTAATTCTCCTTAATTAAAATTAACTAAATACAAAACCTTATATAGTGGACATATCTTAATTCCACTCAACTAATGAAATCTAACTCAATATCTAATAAGACTTCTAGCCTAACAAACATTTTTGGTTTAATTTCTAAGAGTACAGTTTGTGTCTATCTTAGAAATCGAAAAAAAGATGGAAAACATTGCCCACTTTGAGTTCTCTTATTCTTAAGAAACCTTTTACAAATACAATTTCTTTCGCCAAAAAGGAAAAAAAAAAAACGACAAAAATATGCTTATAAAAAATATAATTAACTTGAATATCAAACATGCATGCCAGGTAAGCAGCAGTTTCCTAGGCATTAGGGGCCGCGGCCAACTTCTACAGTATTTTCCGAAGAAGACTTCTCTTGGTAATTCGAAACAACCGTCAGAATCCTCTTAATCTTCAACATATTTATGCCAATAGATGACAGAAAATGAGCCTTTCCGTCTGTGTTGAAGGAGTTGTAAGACTTTATCTTGAGCATTGGTTGTTGTTATGATTAGCAACATAGTATAAATGATTTGCGCAGAATTTTTATGAAAAAAATTAAAATGCAAGAGTGTTTTTAGGAATGAGATTGCAATTTACTTATATTCTTGTATAAGTGGGAATATCTGCCGTTTCAGCTTCCTTCTCTGAGCAATCTCTATATTTTTAATTCCAGGCGGTGCTCTAAACTGTCTTGGAATAGATAGCTCGTACGTAAAGGTAAACGAAAGCCTTAGCCGTCTTCCTTGTCGAGTTTGGAAAGGAGTAGTATTTTAAAATATCCAAATAATAGAATCCAGCTCATATAATATAAGCTAAAATTCTTTTAGTGTCCAGAAGTTTTGAAAAGAAAGGAGTAAGTTCGCATATGGCTAAGGTGAATATTGTGGAACATGGTCAAAGCTCATGTTTTACAACTTCTCGTTATTAATCTCTTAAATTCAAGAGAGCATTGTTAGTTTACAATGTAGAGGTAGTTTGGGGCCCAAATCATATTTAGATTTGGTCAACTATTTGATCATAGACTTTAGAAATATGTTGTATATTTGAAATATTGAAATATTAATAATTATTATTCCTAAATTCCTTTGGAGATCTACTTTTAGCAATAAACAAGTATGTAAATAACATAAATCTTGTACATAATCAGGAAGGAAGATTTGCAATTTATATAACTTTTTAAAAAGTGACATGAGCATGTTATACTGACTATGTCGATTGAACGAATTATATGATTGTTATAAGAATGTAAATTAAACATTTTCATAGTTTATGAATTTGAAAATATTAATTAAGCATTATAAATAAGTAAAACATCAACCGATTAAAAATATAAAAATTAAACCTTCACTCTGAAACCAAGATTTTCAACTAAAAACAAATATAACATAATAACATCTAAAAAGACATAATTTTCCTATTATAATTTTTTTGGTATTATGATACGAAATCCAAATACTGTTGAAATTCAAACCTAGGATTAACATATAGGATGAATAAGAGTACGTTTGGTGGAAGAAAAATTTACAAAACTCTAAGCTTTGAAATGGGTATTGTTCACCAAGAAAGTGTTGAATTCTCCACCAAATCTTGTCAACAACTTGCAAAATGTTCATCTAATGGCTAGAATCATCTCTTCACCTTGGTTGACTTAAAGTGCTAGATTTTCCTTGAAAATTTGAAGAACAAATCAAGAGAGAGAGAGGAGAAAGTGAATCCCGAAATTGGAGAGAGAGATAGCTAAAAAATGGCTTCCAAAGCCTTTTTGGCTTGTCTAATAAGCCATAAAATATGGCCAATATATATACAAAAGCTTTGGCAAATTTTCAAAAGCCCTTTATACTTTTAAATTATTTCTAATAAGCCATTTCACATGGCACATTATAATTAATTTGGAGGCTAATGTATATCTTGGTAAATTTTCAAAAAGCCATTATACTTTTGCATGCCTCTCAAATAAGCCCTTTCTCTAATATTTTTGTAAATGTCCAAATTGCCATTAAAATCATTTGACATGTCCAACATGTCCTATACCAATATACATGGGCTTGGGCTTGGGCTTGGGCTTGGGCTTTTATTATTTAATTAAATCCAATTTAATAAATCCAATCCAATTGGACTATATCATAAAATATAACTTAGGTCCATGGAATTTAATTTCTAAAATTAAATCTACTTGGCCTTTTAAAGCCCAAATTTGACATCCAAGTCAAATATACATTTTAATAAATAATTTAACATATCTAATATGTTTAAAATTTTCATAAATAAATTTGTAGAAAAATCCAATGTTTTCTACAAAGTCCATTAACTTGACCAATTCCAAATTAGTCTATTTTCTCACTCATTATGTAAATTAATCCTAGACTAATTTTATTCTCATCCCTCTTGGCAATTCTTCATCAGTGAGTCTTCGGTGATCGACCTATTAGGCTTCTGAATATGTTGACAGTAAATCGTTTCTATCATATTATCTAGATACGTGCGTGAAACACATTGTGCTATTATCGATCTACAAGACTTGGCTTCTAGTAAAGCACCATGCCTACCAAATTCTCTGGAAGGATCCGTAAATCTATAAACCTGTTTCAAGCGTAGTTTCATGTAATTCAATCTTATCTCGGATGTCACGTACGAGATCTGAGATTGGATATGTGTCTACCCCGTATGACGTACATGTCATATTCTAACACAACTAATTCTCTTAATCGAGCAATGACTTAGAGCCACTCTAATCATTCTCTCATGCTAGTCGGGCTTGAGCAATCGTTGTTGAATCCTGTGTGACATCATCTCCGTTTATCCGAAATGACATGTCCCATCTTGACATTTCACCTACTCCTAAATGGTTCTCGATATCCCCAATCATAAGTGTATGTGAAACTCGTTAGATTCTAGACATCAAGTGTCAAAGCATACCAATTACTATATGAGATGACCATGTAAGTCTCAGGTTAGAGAATTACTTACACCTACCCTGAATGGACCTCTTATAGACACATTAGATAAACTACCAACGGGATTCTGTATGGGCTGGTCCAGTGAAACTGTTCCCATTCTAAATAGCTAACAGAGTTTCCCTATCGCACTTGCTCAAATATCCAATATCTAAATGCATGAGAAACATATAGTTACTCTTCCATAACCCGTACAAGTGTAATACTAGTCTATTCCATACTACCAATGTCTTGTCTCGATAATGCTTCGACCAGGAATAATTTAATGATTAAATCTTGTGTAGATTAATACTGTCTCACATATATATTAATCCGATTTAATCATAAAGACCTTTTATCATATTATAAACTATGTAATCCAATTACACTAAATCACAATTTTCTTCGATTGATGTACATCAAATGTACATTGTGATTACCTATAGGGCACATATTCCAACACATGCATATCAACACAAAATAGAGTGTAAAAGAACAACTTGAAAATGAAAACTTCAACCTTCTATAACCACCAATTCAGGTTGCCTAAAGTCTCCACCAATAACACTTGTTTTTCAGCAAAAATTTGACACAACTAGCAACACTACTAACTTCAATTCATGCACCAGTCGGGCAGCCCCTAAATCACCACTAAATTACTCCTTACAACACAAGAAGATCTACACATATACAATCTTCCACAACATTCATGAAGCGGCAGCCTATTACACCATGTAATTCAATTTCAAGACACAACATAATCCAATTCGGCAAGAACCCAAAAACACCATAAAACAACAAATACTCACTAGATAAAATATAGGCCAATTTGATCTTCAAGCATAAAGGAAAATTCCACCAACTTGAAGTTAATCCACCACCAAATTCTTGGCTTGAATTCGGGTAAAGGATGTTAAGAAGAGAGAGCCTCTCTTTCACCCACATGAGTGTTTAATTTCTAATTCATCAAAAGCTGTCAAATATAAGAGTTGAAGGCCTTTATATACATAGGCACTTCAAGGGGTGGCAAAGACAAAATTGCCCACCCTTACACAAATACAACACATTTGCAAAATTACACAAAAGATAAAATTACAATAAAATAAATACAAAAATACAAGAAGGCTTTCCATTTACGTTGCTTGATGTCTTGAATGTTTGCTTGGATAGATAGAGCAAAGGTGGTAATGGATCATAGTATCCTAAAATTGTAAGCAAAAAAATATGCCCAAAAAAATTTTTAGAATCTAAATTTTATGAAACTATAAAATTTATCAAGAAGCAATGAACTTTAAAAAAAAAAAAAGTGACCCATAACAGGAAACATGAAATTTACAATAATTTTAATAATAATTGAAACAAAGAATGTCAGAGTTGCAACTGGATAATTGATTGTAATAAGATAAAAAATTTAAATTGCAATCAAACATGGACTAGTAACAAGGAATGACAAACATGTAAAATAGAATGTAACTTGTAGTAGGAAACGTGAAACTTGCTATAAGTTTAAACAAAGTTGTAACAAGGTACATAAAAGTTGCAACATGACACCTAAATGTAGAAAAATCAAACGTTTAGCTTGCAATCAGACATGGAGTTATAACAAGGAATGATGAACTTATAATATATAACATTAATTCATAATAAAAAATGTCAAACTTGCGACAAATTTAACTAAAATTGTAAAAAATACGTCAAAATTACAGTGTGACACCTAAATGTAGTAAAATCAAACTTTCAACTTACAACCAAACTTGGACTAGTCCAAGGAACGATGAACTTGTAAAATATAATGTTAACTTGTAATAAGTAACATAAAACTCGCAAGAAGTTTAACAAAAGTTTTGGCAAAATGTCTCAAAGTTGCAGCATGACACCTAAATGTAGTAAAATCAAATGTTTAACTTGTAACAGAATGTGGATTTGTAATAAGGAACAATGAACTTGTAAAATATAAAGTTAACTTGTAACTTTTAACTTGAAATTTGAAACAAGTTGGACCAAAATTGTAACAAAGTATATCAAAAGTTACAACATGACACCTAAATGTTGCAAAATCAAACATTCAACTTGCAACCAAACATAGACTAGTAACAAGAAATGATATATTTCTAAAAAATAAGGTGAACTTGTAACAAAAAGTGTGAAACTTGTAACAAGTTTATCCAAAGTTGTAAGAAGGTATATAAAAATTGCAACATGACACGTAAATGTAGCAAAATCAAATGCTCAACTTACAACTAAATTTGAACTAGTAACAAGGAACAATCAATTTGTAAAATATAATACTTGTAATAGGTATCATGAAACTTACAATAAGTTGAACCAAACTTGTAACAACAAACGTGAAGTTATAGTATGATATCTAAATATAGCAAAATAGAATGTTCAATTAGCAACCGAACATAGACTAGTAATAAGGAATGATAAACTTGTAAAATATAACGTTAGCTCATAATAGGAAAATGAAACTTGTAACAAAGTTGACCAAAGTTTTAACAAGGTACGTCGAAGTTGTAGCAGGACTTTTAAATGTTGCAAAATCAACCATTCAACTTGCAACTAAAGTTTTAATGAAATAAATATTACAATGTTCCACGTCGAAAGAGAAGTCGGTAAAGTTTAGCAAGCTTGCCCGTTTGGAAATCGTTGCTTGGAGAATAATACTGAATCGTTGCTTGACCATGAAGGTCGACTGTAGAGGTTTTCTTATGTTGACACATTCTGTAATTTTTTGACCTTTCCTCTCATATTTTTCTACGTGTCCACTATATCACCTTATCATTTATACGATTAATTACTAGTCAAATGTTACACTCCACTGGCTAGATGGACAGACTGTCGGTTCTCAATAGGACATAACTAAAAGCATGCCTATATATAGCAATTTCAGTTCGTAGCAGTTTACTATAAATTGAATAGTTGTAGGAGTGAATTTAATTTATTAATAGAGTAAATTTCACTCGATATATTATGTTTTTATTCGATGCTTTTTTATTTTTCATTTTGGTACATAATCAAATATGTGAGAGCTTGGTGATTTTCACATTTTATGGAACTATAATAGATTTAATAAGTTCGTCTGTTAACATTATAAATATATTTCAATACTAAGAATAATAATAATAATAATAATTCAATTAACGCTAATTCTTATTTTTTAAAAGATCACCGTGTAGATTTAATTCAGAAGTACAACATATTTTGTACTGTTGAAAGACAAACGGACTCGGATGCATGTAACCTTGTCTTTTATAATCATAAGTACTTATTAGGGGTAAATACTAGACACCCCCAAGGTTTGGTCTAACAAACTCACCCCTGTTATTCATAAAGTAACATAAAGACCCCCATTTTGATATTTTAAGTAACATTAAGACCCCTATTTTTATGGGTTAAGACCCCCATGTTTTCCAATTTTGGGGGTGTCTATGTTACTTTATTAATAACAGGGATGAAATGTTACTTAGACCAAACCTCGGGGGTGTCTATGTATTTACCCCATTATTATTATTATAGTATATCAGAACATAATGCATCTAAATCCCTCTCTACTTGTGGAAAAACCGAATCAAACACAAAATTCAAATTTCGGAACCATTTTAATTATTGAAATTACAGAGAATTATAAGAAATAGCCAAATGGAAGACCGTCAAGAGAGCCGCTACCACCAAGTCGTAGGAAACAAAACAAAGGAATTTATTGCCAAACAGTGGAAGGAAACAAAAAAAAGTCACTTTAACACGCGTAACGATTCGGCAAATTTTTCTGATAGCATTAATTTTACCGCTCTTTGTCTGCATCGAAAAGATTCCAAAGGTTTACGTCAAAGGAAAAGTCACTGGAACAACTCAGGCCAACTTCACTGAAAATACTGTCTTCCACCTTTGGTGTCCCTGACGGAGATTTCTCCGCCCAAAGGTTTGTGATAGCATCCCCTTCAGACCCCCCCATGGAGCCAGAAGCAACCTGATCAGATTCCTTGCCAGCTAACAAGCTTTCCCACCACACAGTTTCATTCTCCTGTGAGTCCAATATTGCTGTAGATGGCTTGCAAAGATTGTCTTCTTCTTGTACACTACTCTCAGTGGTGCTTTGGCCCTTCAACCATGCTAATTTCTTGGAGAAGATCCGAGGTCGAGGTCTTATTATGTTGACAGGTTCTGTCCTTTGGCCATTTTCTTTCACATATTTGTGGCCAAAAATTAAACGGTTTTTGCTGAGGTGCGTGTTCCAGTAATTCTTCACATCATTTGCCGTTCTTCCTGGAAGCCTTCCCGCAATCAGTGACCATCTGTACAGATCGATATAAAATAGATTCATGTATAAGATGAAAATAAAAANATAGCGTAACTGTGTTAAAATTTGTTTTAGCTCTGTTATGGCTCTTAAACATTTAAATAAATTTTGTGGGTGGCAGAAAACGATTGTGCAACGTATTAATAAAAGATAAACTCAAATAATCTTGTTTCCAGTTTAAATTGATCGATCTTACGTACGCATCAGAGCACAAAAGTGGTAAGTCCCTTCTATTGTGACCCTTTATGCAGCAAATTAAGTCCTAAACTGAATTCGGAATATAAAACTGAATTCTGAATATATCACCAATAATGTACAACCATGCTATATATATGATAAAATTTTCTTATATATATATAAACATTTATGTTCTTTTTTTTTTCCTATATAAATATGTTTAAGTTTCTCACAAGATTAAATTATAATATAGCCCATTTAGGGACCCCAGTATCTAAGATCAACTCCGTGATTAATACACATAATGTTTTAAAATCTCACGATGTGCAGAACAACAAAACTTTAAATAAGTAAGCAGTGACTTTTTTATTTTTTTCTAGACTTATTTGCACTTGCCTATTGCCTAGCAGCTTATGAAGCCTTAGAATTAAATCAACTTCATCTTCTTCAAATTGTCCTCTCTTGATATTCGGCTTGAGATAGTTGAGCCACCTCAATCTACAGCTTTTCCGGCATCTGTTTAAACCTGAAAAATTTTAATAAACAGATAATATACAGAAGGCCATTCATGTACATAGAGTCGTGTATGCTAAATGTATGAAACTGTACAATCAGTAGTTACCTGCCCTTAGAGGAACTTGATGCCATTTTTGTTCGCCATATTTCTCAATGCATTTCCTAAGAAGATTATCTTCCTCTTCTGTCCATGCACCTTTACGAACTCCAGAGGAGCCCGCCATAGCATAGACCTCAAACT
>JANLJB010005422.1:0-27612 GCA_026212285.1 Bursera cuneata
TTTATTTTTTTATTATCAAAGTTTTGTCAACAGATTTAAAATAAGCTTAATAATATGTTTTAATGTATATATTTAGAAAATGCATAGCAAAGAACATGAATCACGTTCACATCAGGAAAAAAAAAAAAAACTTAATACAAAACCGATACAATTGGAAAATTGGCCTATTACCCGACCCGGATCCGAAATTTGATCCAAAATTCGATCCGAAACCCGACCGACCCAACCATGTAACCCGGCCCATAACCCAACCCGAACCCGACCCGAACCCGAGGTTGAACCCGAGCCTCGGGTCATGTCGGGTCAGAATTCTTAAAAAACCCGATTCGGGTCCGATTTTGTAAACCCGTCGGGTCTCGGGTTTTTGGCGGGTCGGTCGAAACCCGACCCGACCCGACCCGACCCGTGCCCACCCCTAATGCCAACAATTTGGTAACTTCTTGGCTGTTGAACTCAATCTCTAAAGAAATTAGGAATAGCTTGCTTTATGTTTCTTCTGTTGTTGATCTCTGGAATGAGTTGTGGCCTAGGTATCTAAGGAGTGATGGACCAAGAGTCTTTCATTTAGAGAAGTCTTCGAGTTGCATAAGTGAAAGTGATTAATCCATTACTGAATATTTTAGTGCAGAAGATACTGTATGCCTCTTTGATAATTTCTTCTTGCATAATATTCTCTATGTACCCTTCTTCACTTTCAATTTGCTATCAGTCTCCAAGCTAACCCAAGGTTCTAATGTTTACCTTTCATTTTCTGGTTCACATTGTATCTTACAGGGCCTGTTAGTGCAGAAGATGAATGGGACCGCATTTAAGAAGCAAGTCCTATAGTACCTCTCCGTAGCTCCTGCTCCTTGCCTTCCATCTCAATCCCCTTTTGCCTCCAATATTGCACAATCTCCAATTAACTTCTGGCATTTTAGACTATGTCATGTTTCTTCTTCTAAATTACCTTTTCTTAAGCAATTTGAGCCATCTGTTCCCTTTAATTCAATTCTCTTATGTATGTCATTTAGCAAAACAAAGAAAGCTGCCCTTTCATGTCTCTTCAAGCACTTCTAATGCACTTCTAATGGACATTTGGGCTCCATTTGCTTTCATTTCTTTGTCTACATTTTGATATTTTTGTAACTATTGTTGATGACTTCATTCATTGCACTTGGGTTTATATGATTAAAGTAAAGTCTGAAGTGTCCAACCTACTTAAAACTTCTTGCAAAATGGTTTCCACCCAATTCCAGGTTTCTGTCAAGGCCATTAGGTTTGATAATGGCCCCGAATTCTACAATAACCATGGCATTTTGCATCAGAAAACCTGTGTTCAAAGTAAACATCAACACCTCCTTAGCATTGCTAGGGCCTTGATGTTTCACTCTCAACTTCCCCTCTCTTTCTAGAGTTACTATGTGTTCACTGCAGCACACATCATCAATAGGCTCCCCACTCTTCTCCTTCATAACAAAACACCCTTTGAAATGTTTTTTTAACAAAGTCCCTAATCTTTCTCACGTAAAGGTTTTTGGTTGCCTTTGCTTTGCCTCTACACTTCAGCATCACAGAAACAAATTTGCTCCTAGAGCCACTAAATGGCTCTTCCTGGACTAATGACTATCCTTCTAATGTCAAGGGCAATAAACTCATGGCACTTGCTACCAACAAAGGCTTCATATCCTAAAAAATTTTCTTTCATGAAACCACATTTCCTTTTGCAGCTCTTCCATTGCCACCTCAACCATAAAACCACACATTTCTTTATTTCTTTCTTCACCATACTCCTATGACAATATTCAAATTTGTTTCCCTTGCTTAGTTGGGTCTCCCCCAGCTTAAACTACTGCACAACCTATTTTCAATGATTCCTCCCCCTGACATGTTAAGCACTATCGAAATCCATCTCAATCCCCTTCTGATCAACCTTGTCTCAGAAGATCATTTTGTTAGACAGCCACCTATCTCTCCGCAGGATTATTAATGTAGTACTATCTCTTCAAATGCAGCTTCCATAACTCTCTTCACTGGCAGACCCTCTCCTCCAGAACTTTTATCCCATCGAACCTTTTCTCTCCTCCACTAGATTATCAGCCTCATATAGCCTTTTCCTTGCTTACATCTCCCATGGTAGAGGCTTAACTGCTCATGTCGGCCCTACCCGGTTGAGGCTCAAGTAGGCTTAACTGCTCACTGGCAGACCCTCTCCTCCAGAACGCAGAGATTTTACTCATCTGCGTTATAGGAAAAGAAGCTCATTGCCCACAATAACACTGTCCTTGCCAATGTAATGCTTAAAGGTGTCAAGTTTTGCAGAGTCATGCGTCACGTGGGTGGAAACAGGTCTTGCTCTCCTCTTTCGTTCCCAAGTCCCTACATGTTTTTGGGTTGATGCCTTCAATACTGTAACCTATATCATCAATCTATGGCCCACACCAATTCTTGGAGGTATTCACTTTTTGAAATTTTTAATGATAAGTCTTCGAATTATAACTAACAAATTTGCCCCTCATAATATTACTTCATTTTCTTGGCTATAGTCCCTCATACAAAGGTATTCTTTGCTTTAACCCAATTAAATCTAGAATTTATATCACTAGACATGCAAAATTTGATGAGACTCATTTTCCTCACTTACATACCTCTCGTGCCCAACCCATGTCCTCTTTTGATTTTTCAAAAAAAATTTAGCCCAATTGTATTACCCAGTCCATTTCACCTACAAAGACACTGTGCACTTCACATACTTGGTTTAGGTCCAGCATTTGTCATTTTTTTCTTGATCCTCTCTCTCAGCCCGTGCAGGTTCCTATTGAGCCTACTATTGTTGTCCTCGTGCCTCCAGCCCAATGCACTTCTACTTTGCCTTGTGTATCTACATATGCTGAAGCCCAACAGCCTTCAGCGCATGCGAACAGCTCCTGCTCTCCTGTGGTACCCCAAAAAATTTATAATAGTAAAACTTTTGAATAACAAAAAAAATTAATAATAATAAAAAAATAAATAAATCTCTCACAAGTATTTATGATAAGTATATGTTGTTATATGTTAATATATGTGTAAGGGACTATATATCCAAATTTTTCTAAAAATAGGACTAAAAATAATTAAAAGAAAGTATACATATAGGTACATGATTGGTTCATGTTTGATAGTTGTGTTGTTGTAAATGAGATGTATATATATTGATGTATGTGTATGAATGTATGCGGGAGTGGTTGTGCGAAAAGTTGGATGAAAATTTGATGAATTCGCAAAACTGAAACAGGCTAACGACACCGCAGCGTAGAGGGAATCACGTCAGGGCATAGAAAAAGGGAAATCAGGCACGAATAAGTGAACCACACCGTGGTGTAGAAGAATTATGTCGCGGCACCGTTGGACAGGAAGTCAGCACTGCAGCATAGAAGAATTATGATTGTGGCACGGTCAGGCAAAAACTCTATGCCATGGCGTAGATGGAACCACCCCCCGACACTGATGTGGAATTTTGTAAAAATTAAAGATTTCAAATGTCATTTGTGTCCTTTTTCCTAAAATTTTATAAAAAAACCCAGCTCCTTTCTTCATTTTAGACGAGAGAGAGGAGAAAGAAGAAAGAAAAGAAAGAGAATGAGAGAAAGGGGAAAGAAAGAGAGAGAGAAAGAGAGACCGAAGGCTTCGCCTATTGTCCATCCAAGGTAGGTTTTTCACTTATACTCTTCT
Source organism: Bursera cuneata (assembly GCA_026212285.1). Classification (NCBI taxonomy): domain Eukaryota; kingdom Viridiplantae; phylum Streptophyta; class Magnoliopsida; order Sapindales; family Burseraceae; genus Bursera; species Bursera cuneata. Next base: position 3,691 of record JANLJB010005422.1, read on the forward strand.
CTATTTCATTTTGGTGGATGAAATTTGTGCATGTGGAGTTAGGGTTTTTGTTGGATTTGAGTAATGTGTGTTGGGGTTTTTGTAAATTTGTAATAAGGCTTATTGATTTGAACCCGTAAACGAATTTTGTTATGAATCTTGTAGAATGGATATACTTGAGTGACTGAAATAGGATGTTTGAAATTTGAATTTTGTGTATGATTTTTGAGTTACATAATATGTGGGTTTTAGGGTTGATGATGGATTTTTGTTTGTTAAACACCCATATAAGGAATTTTGATGAGTTATACGTATCCGTAAATGTTTCGTTGTAAATTAACAATATTGGTATGAATTTTTTGTAAATGCAGAATGGAATTGGAAATGAACATGTTGTGAGGATGTGTGGCGAATGATTGATTTGATGAGAGAAATAGTATTAGAAGGTATGTGGGATCGTTGATGGGATGTTATTGAGTTGTTAGGGTAAATAATTTGTATGCGATTCGATATTAGGCCTTGAGATGGCCAGCTGATCTGGAGCCCAAGAAAAACACTCCTGATGTGATTTAAGTGTTAGGCCTTAAGGTGGACAGCTGATCTGGAGCCCAAGAAAAATACTCCTGACATGATTTAAGTGTTAGGCCTTGAGGTAGCCCGCTAACCTAGAGCTCAAGGAAAATATTCCTGATTTGATTCGTGTGTTAGCCCTTAAGGTGGCCAGCTGATCTGGAGTCTAAGAAAAATACTCATGTTATGATTGGAGAATTTGTTTATGTGAACGTTGGTCGAGTTTTATGATAAAACGTATTACAATTGTATGAATTACCTGATGCATAACTTAGCTTAAAAATATTATAGATTTTTGTATGTTGTGAGATTTTCTACTGGGCTGTGTTTGCTCACCTCTTTCCTTCCACGGGTACCAAAGGTCAAACATCGGACGGGAATATTCCGGAACTCACTTAGAGGACTTCCAAAGAGTCTAAAAATGTACCCTTGCATGCATTTATGTATTTTAACTTATATGTAAAAGATTTTCAAATGTTATGTAAAATTTATGCTTTATGTACTATATGACTTGGATATTTGCATGATTTTCAATTTATGTTCTCACATTTACATAGTTCACCCTTAGGATTCCTGTATAAGCAGTTTCGAGGTGTGACATCTCCTACCTTAGCCACTGATGATCCTCTTATCCAGCCCACGCCTCTTCCTTCTTATCACATGATCACCAGAGCCAAAGCAGAAGTTTTTGACACCGTCATCTGCCCTATCTTAACTAACACTCCTTTGGCCTTATACATGCTCTGCTCACCACTTTCGAGCCTTAGGGTTCAAAACTGCTGGTAAAATTTTTGTTTGGTTCACTACTATAGATGAAGAAGTTCAGGCTTTTCATACCAACCACACTTTGGATCTTGTTTCAAGGCCTCCTAACACCAATATTATGGGCTCCAAATGGGTTTTTTGAACCAAATTCTTGTCTAATGGATCCATTGATCGCCTTGAAGCACAATTTATTGCCAAAGAATACACTCAGCTTCCTAAACTTGATTATACTAACACCTTTAGTTCTATTTTCAAAGCTTCCATAGTTTATATTGTTCTTTCTTGTAGCGACCTGGAAATTCAAAACAGTGATTTAGGGGTGTAAGTGAAAGATTTTAAAGTTAGAAATCATGAAAGTACGTATTTTTAGTATATACAGGATGACACGGATGTTATGATGTCATGTATATGAGTATTTAGAGGTTTTCGGGAGTTTTCAGAAAATTGGACTAAAACGTTATGTGGGTTCGTGGGTTTTTCGTCTTTAGTGCCCGATGGTGACATTTTGAGGATCACGACGGTGGAAAATGGATGAGGACGTGTCGGCGAAGAGATATCAAGACTTTGGGGTCGGGATTCGCTACTGTTGAACGTTTGAAAAATTGAGAAAGACCCCCGAAACCCAAAATCTATATAAACAGCTTAGAGGTCCAGAATATTCAAGAAACTATAGAAACACCCTTGGTCATCGGGAGTTGCTATCTCCGGTGACCGTTCGCATTCTCGACGAGTTAGTCGCCATGACCAGTGGCAACGGAAAGCTCTCGGCCTGCTGACCACGGTGGTGGTCGTCAATCCCTTGTCTGGTGTCGAAAACGCAGTATATCGGGCCTGGATAGTTCACCTGCATCGACTCCCATCGGTCGATTCCGATGCCACCAGCCCTTGACACCGGTGGCGAACGACTCCTCTTGAGGAGCTGGTTCCGACGATGGCCTCCGATCATTGCTCTGATGCGTGGATAACCGGCAACGAGCTCCGACAGCCGACGCCTCCTCATTCACTGATCTGCTCTTCCGACCGTCGGTTGAGATCAGCGTTGATCGGAACAAACTCCATTCGACGAGGCGATACCGATGGTGTCCTCCATTTCCTGTTCCCAGCCATCGATCGTCTTCTCAGGCAACAAACTGTGAATCACGGCTGAGTTGAAAAATATCAGTCGGTCGCCTCAACTTATGCAATTGGCAGTTTCACCCCTATACACACACCCCACTATTTTGGATGTTGTCAGTTTACCCCCTGTCATGTGTGATGACGTAAAGACCCCCAAGGGTTTTCAGGTTAGCAATCTCACCCTCGCTTGGTTATTTTAATACAGTTTATAGATTTACGGTAATGCCTCTGATGGGTAAAATATCAATTTAGCCTCCGGTTACCGTTTTGCATGGTTATGATCCCGTAACTCCAAGGACTCATCCGAGACTACCAGGACACATTGAGTTATAATACGGATGAGAAAAAGGGAGAAAAGAAGGCCTAGGAGCTACGATCCGGATATAGAGGTAAGGTTTTCTAATTGTACATTTCTATTCGGTTTTGAATGCATATGGACTTAAATTATGGTTGTGACTTAGGGAATAGAAAGTGTATGATTGACGAATAGGACATTAGATAAATTGATGGATCAGGACGTTTTGGACGCATATACGATTTTACAAAAATACGTGACTAGTTGGGGAATCGAGTGAACGTTTGTGATTGGGCCGTCAGAACGGACCCGAAGTGGATTATGGGCTATAAGTACCACGTATGATAGTACGTGAGGATAAAACTAGAGTACGGGTGTTATGTGAGTGTCGGTACGGTATGGAATAGATGTTACGCGGGCTACGCACACGTAATTGTGAACTACGAAACGAGTAAGATACAGCGTATGGTTATACGTACAGGATGAGATGCATAGGACACGGGTATACAGTACTCGTGAGTTACGGGATAAATGAGACACAAGGGGTGTCTAAGAACGTGTCCGTAAGTAATGGGACCTATGGGACACGGATGGTATGTGAATATACGTGATAGAATAATAGGTTACGTGAGCCACATAAGTAAAGAGATGGATGAGATGCGAGTGAGCCGTACGTGAGTGAGACCGTACGGGCTAGTGATAATAATTGAACGGTCACAGGATCGAATGATATGTGCATGGTAGTGTAACCGAGGTGGACTCGGTATGGATTACAGATGCATAATAGTGAAATCGTAGTATGGAATAGGTACGGGTGTACAGGTGTACAATGATGGACGTACACGTTAGGTTTGACGAGTGTACTGATCATACGAGTGGACCCCAGATTGCCTTAGTCGAGGGTACTAGTAATCCGAGAGGAGAGGTATCACAGTGTGTCAGGGATTGTTGTGCTGTTGTGAGCTGGATCCTATTGTGTCAAGGATTGTTGTGCTGTTGTGAGTTGGATCCCATTGTGTTAGCGAGTGTCACGCTATTGGTGAGCTGGATCCCAGTGTGTCAGGGATTGCTGTGCTATTGTGAGCTGGATCCTATTGTGTCAAAGATTGCTATACTGTTGTGAGATGGATCCTATTGTGTCAGGGAGTATCATACTGTTAGTGAGCTGGATCCCATTGTATCTGGGAGTGTCATGCTATTAGTGAGCTGGATCCCAGAGTGATTTTGTGGAGTATCCGACGTGAGTGCGGAACTCACGTGGATGTGTCGCACGTACGACGACGGTCACGATTGAGATTGAAAAATTTATGATAGTGAGATTAGTGTGCCCGTGAGGTAGAGAATATATTGTGACAAAAATCTCGAGTACGTGAGAGAGAGAGAGAGAGAGAGAGATGGCTTGTGTACATTGTGAATGTTGTTTGCATGCATGCATGTATATAAAATGTTATAGAACTGTTAAAGTTATAAATTCCTACTGGGCTGTGTTGCTCATCCCTTCCTCCACAGGTACCCGAGGTCAGGAGTCTAATGAAGATGATTAGGAGCTCATATAGAGAATCTCGGATAGTCATGAGTATGTGTGGGTAGAGTGGGTCATTTTATGTATTATTTTATCAAAAAAATTTTGTAACCCGTTTTTCAGTGTAAATGTTTTTGGTTAAAACATTTTATTTAATTTTATTTTATTCATTTACACAGTCACCCCTGGGTTCCTGTATAAGGGATTCCGGGTCGTGACATTTCTCTTGTTGTCATCAATGGATAGTCCTTACATCAGCTTAACATAAAAAATGTCTTACTCAATGGCATTTTGCACTAATATGTCTATATAGAGCAGTCTTCTGGCTACATTGACTATCACTTTCCTAATCATGTTTGCAAACTCAAGAAAGCTTTATATGGCTTGAAAGAAGCTCCTTATGCCTGGTTTTGACGGTTTAGCTTGTTTCTCCTAAAAGTTGGGTTTGCCTGAAGTCGTGTTGACACTTTATTATTTGTCTTCGGTCGCAAGTAGCATGTCATTTATTTGCTTCTCCATGTTGATGACATCATCATCACCGGTAATGATTCCTTAATGGTAATGATTCCTCACTCATTTGAAACTTTATCCATCAGCTTCACTTAGAGTTTGCTACCAAATATTTGGGCTCCCTTTGCTACTTTCTTGGCCTTGAAGTGACTCCCACTATTGGTGGTCTCTTTCTCAGTCAGACCAAGTATGCTCGGGATATCCTTGTCAAGGGCAAACTTCTTGACTATAAACCTATTGCTACTCCTATGGTTATGGCTCAGCTACTGTCCTCTGATGGCTCCTCCTTTAAAAATACTACTCTCTATCGGTCCTTCTTTGGTGCTTAATTTATAGTATTTGACCATCACTCACCCTGATATTGCTCACTTCATTAACTCTGTCAGTCAATATTTGCATGCACCCACCGATGACCATTTTCAAGCAATAAACTTTATCCTTCGTTATGTCAAAGAAACGCTTTATTTTGGCTTGACATTTATTGCCTCATCCTTTACTAGGCTTATTGCTGACTCTGATGCTGACTGGGCAGGCTATCCGAACACTAGTCGCCCCACTTCTGGATATTCTATCTATCTGGGTGACAATCTTGTCTTTTGAAGTGCTAAAAAGCAACCTACTGTCTCCCACTCCAGTTGTGAATCTGAGTATCATGCCCTTGCCCTTACTGCTGTTGAGGTCATCTAGTTGACGCATCTCCTTCATGATCTCCATGTTTCTACTACACATCAACCTCTTCTCCTATGCGACAACAGGAGTGCTATATTCTTAAGTTCCAATCCGATCTCTCACACGTGCCAAGTGCATTGACCTCGACTATCATTTTCTTTGAAAACTTGTGGTGGTTGTAACTATTAGCACTCAACATGTCCCTTCTAACCTCCAAGTTGCTAACTTATTCACCAAGAGTGTCTCTCAGTCTCTCTGTGTTTTTTTGCTCCAATCTTCGTCACTTCTCTAATCCCATGCTAAACTTGTCGGGTGGGGATGGTAGGGGTATTGAGGATTCTCAACAATCCTCCCCTAATTCTTATAGCAAAGGCTATCTTAGTTGTAGTAGATAAGCCATGATTGTAGAATGTTGATTGTGTTTATTCATAGCTCATGATGTTTATCTCATAGTTGTACATACTTGTAAATCACTATAAATGGAAAACTCTCTCTACCCATTATTTTGTGGACGATTCACTAATCATTTTCAACATTTTCCAAGTTCGAGAGGATGATGATGGTGTTTGCCGAAATTTCATTGAAAATGACAAAGGTCATTTGAATCACAGGGAACAAAGTGAGTGAGAATAAGTTTAAAATTGCTTAGGAGATTTTGTCTGCGAATTCCGCTGAAGATAACGATAATTATATCATAATAGAAGGTAAAAGCTTTAAAATTATTTTTATTATTATTTTATTTACGTTTTTGCTTCATTTTTGAAATTGAATTCGAAACTATTTGTGAACAATGCTTTATTTTTTAAATTGAATTCGAAACTATTTATGAACAATCCTTTAATAAATATGGAGCTTATTGAAAATATGAAAATGATTATGTTACTCATCGTGTATATTTTTTGTGTAGCAAAAATATGGAATTAGTTGATTTCATGTCAGTGAATGTAATTAATTAGTGTTGAGAATTTTGGACCTCGAATAATTTAGAGTCAGTCTGATGATCCTCCTATATCAAGAATAACAAAAAATAAATAAATAAAATAGAGAAAAACACAATAGCAATATACAAGAATTTACATAGAAAACACTAAAATCAAGAAAAATTATGGGCTTATAAACACAAGAGTATTTTTACTATATGACAAATCATTACAATCATATAAAATTTTACCTCTTTTTCAATGACCCATCTCATTAAAACGGACTTGAAAAAGAACCTTCAACATAACTCTACAAGAACAAGATTCTGTAAATAACATATAGGAATAATGAAATGAGTATTTTATCGAGGTAAGCATATTTATTTAGGTAGATAAGATCTTCAAGCACTTGAACCCGCTTGGATCATATCTAGACAATTGAAGTTGGGTGTCGCATAATGACGTGAAATGTAAACCACGGTGGAAAAATATGGATACGTATCTTTCGAGTAAGACCCAACCTGTCATGGGTTCGGGGAAAGAATTCCCCAAATGTTGGGTAGCCATGGTTAAATCGAATGAATTTTAACCACCTCACTAAAAGATATGAAGCAACTGAGTACTTAGAACTTTTGTTAGCAAAATTTGGCGTGGAATTAAACAACTTGAAAGTTTGAAATTACTTAGGGACTAAGAAAAATTTGTAAACATACGAAGTACTTAATGTACACGTAGATTTAATTTTTGTTTGGTTTGGTTAGCCATGCATATACGTAATATACATGACAAAAATTTTGAAATAAAACTTAAGGGTTAAGGAAAATGTGAACATGAAGTACCATCAAATGCATGCAAACACGCTCAAGTTTGAATGCTTGGTGAAGAATGTTAGAACTTCAATGTCTTGAGCTCCAAGTCATGGCGGCATCCACCGCCATCTTCAACTCTATAAATACAAACTTCATCATCTACATTCATTCATTCAATATTATTTCCAATTAGGCGAAATGTCTCATCAAATTATTATTTATCATCAGCCACCTCGCCCTCAGGAACAACACCTTCCTGGCGGGCAGGGTCAAGGCCATTTTCACGGGCATGGTGGGCACTGCGGCATACGTGCCCATGGTTGTGGACATCGCGGAGGTCATGGCCACATAGGCAAATATTTTGGCAAACACATGGGAAGAATGTCTCACCACGGACATCATCCGTGCCATCACCCACCTCATGCTGAGATGGGACACCATGGTGGGCACGGCCACGGCGGAGGAGGACATCACGGAGGGCATGGCCACCGAGGCGGACATCTTGGTGGGCATTGTCCTGGAGGGGGACGTCATGTTGGGAATCAGAAAGTGCAAGTCCATGGAGGAGGACATCATCATCACCATCTTCATTAGAGATGCAGTCGATATGGTCATAAGTAATATGGTGTTGTGGGAGTTCTATAGAAGGCAAATAATAAGAGAGTGGAGTCAATATTATTTATAGCTTCTATATATTTTTAGTACTTTGGAATTATTGGAAGTTTCTTTCAAGTTATATATCTAGTGATGAATTGGATTCTCAATTGTTCCAAGTTTTATGGCAAGCAATTGCGGTCCATGGCTTTGTAGTATTTATTGTTTTCATTCTACTTTCATATATAGAAATAATATTTATATATTATGCAGAAAATTATAATCTAATTAAACAACCTCTAAAGCTTTTTCTTTTTCTTGTTAAAAAACATAATTCACTATCGAAGATAACACGATGATTAATGTACGAATCTTAAACTAAGGTCTAATATCATTGATGACCCTAAAGTTCGATCAAATATCAGTGATACATCCACCGTTAGTCAAAGTCTGTTAAAGTTAATGATAAACTTTAATTACTACAACCACAAAAGTTTAATAATTAAAACAAAATAGTAAAAGTGATAATTTCTAAGCCCAATATTAAATTTGAAAATTAAAAAAATAGAACGTATGAGATTATCAAAAGAACAAAAAATCATAAAAATAAAAATTGTTAAGCCTCAACACTAATTATTTTGCAATTAAATTATCATAATAATAATAAATCCTAATAATTAAAAATGAATTATTTAAATAATAGTTCCCAAGCCTAAAAATTATTAATTTGAAAATTAAAAAAAAAAAAAGTAGAACAAATTACAATCCCAAGATAATAAAAGATTCTAATAATTAATAATTCCTATGCCTCAATAATATAAATATGAAAATAAAAAAATAAATTGAAATCCCAAAATATTAAAATCCTAATAATTAATTTTAAAAAAAAAAGAGGTGAAAATGATGTTTTTCTTTTATAAGTAAGGGGTCAAGGTGGTATTTACTGAAGAGAAATAAAATTATTAAAAAAAATTCTTTCTTGTTGCATTTTCAAATCCTAATTTCGTTAATTCAAACAACTAACGACAGAGTCATAATTGATATTTGAGCAAATCTTAGAGTCACCTTAATATCAACTTTTAATTCAAAGTGACCAAAGATATTTAACCTTTTGTCAATACGTTTTCAAATTTTTCTTAAATAAAGGTAAAATTAATTATTAATTTCAATTACTATTAAAATATTATTTAAAAACATATATATGGAAGAATTATGGTAATGTTAGTTTTTCCAAAAAAAAAAATTATTCAAACTTTGGAACTCATCTGTCACAAATTCAAAGCAAAAGTGAAAATTATGACAATCACATAAGAGTGTCATCAATTTACGTAAAAACAGGTACATTGGGATTTGATTGTTGGGGAGACCAATGACAAAAATAAAAATTAAGGAGGGTACAGAGGCGAAAAATAATTAAAGGGGGCTTTAAATAACAAAAATAAGAATAAAAACGGCTGAAGTGGAGGAAAAAATTGTGTAATTTAAAAATAAAAAGATATGAAGCAATTGATGACTTATTAAATTGGGTTAGCAAAACTTGGCGTGGAATTAGACAATTTGAAATGTTAAAACTTAGCGACTAAGAAATCTTGCGAACATGCACGTGAACCAAATAATGTAAGCGTGTGCCGTGTGGTGCCATGGATACATGTGATAGAAACAAAACTCATGGTTTAAGGCAAATGTGAACATCAAACACGCTTAAGTTTGAACGTTTGGTGTAGATTGGAGACTGTTAGAACCTAGAAATGGCTAGCTTTGTGTTGAGCTCCAAGTCATGGTGATGGTGTCATATCCACCGCCGTGCCTCTTCAACTCAATAAATATTTCATCATTTTAATCCATAATCTTCATTCAATATAATTCTTACCCAAAATGTCGTCTGATCAACAAATTGTTATTCCTCAGCAGCCACCTTACTCTCGGGAATAGCTTCATGGTGGCCAAGGTCATGGTCATGGTGGGCACTGCGGCGGCATACTAGCCCAGGGCTGTGCACATCGCGTAGGTCATCATGGCCATATAGGCAAACATTTTGGCAAACATATGGGAAGAATGTCTCACCATGGACATCATGGTCACCTCCCTCACCCAATGTCTCACCATGAACATCATGGTCACCTCCCTCACCCAACTCATGCTGAGGTTGGACACCATGGTGGGCACTGTAAAGGAGGAGGACATCATAAATTGCATGGCCATGGAGGAGGGCATCACCATCCAAACCAGAGTTGCAATAGATATGGTCATAATTAATAAGTAACATGGTGTTGACGTGTTGTACGAGTTCTAAAATAATAATGAGAGAGTGACACACAATGTTATTCATTGCTCTTATATATATTGTGGGCTTCTTATCTAATTGTTTCAAGGTTTATGTCTAGCAATTCTGAATCCAACTTTATATTATTGTTTTCACTGTACTTTGGTATAAAGAAAATAATGTAATTGTTGTTGTAATCTCATTCAATTAGGTGATAATGTGACGAATCTTTATATACATATATCTATATAATCTTAAAGTATGAGCCTGTATAATTGACATATAGAATGACAAGTAGGATTCTTTAAGCTTTAGATTTTTTATAAGCATTATAATCTTAAAGCATGACTTAATATAGTTGACATGTAAAATGACAAGTAGGATTTACTTAAAGGTAATTTCAATATTTTTAATATATATTTAATAGAGATCTATGCTAGAGTTATTATTATATATTGAAATATGCGAAAATGAACGGATCAGTAATAATGACATATTAAATAAATCGAATGATCAATATTTATTGATGGTAAGCAATAAATAGTGAAATTCATGTATAAACTTTTTGTGTTTTCTTTTACGATTTTTAAGCTGATCAGAATTTATTGCTCTCTGTAGGATTTAAAAACAATAACATAATCCCTAATCATTTTAATTTGTTTTACCACCAAAATTTATGGGGCTCCGTTCATCTTCTTTCAAGAGGATTTATATTGAAATATATGTGCATGCATATGATGAAATATAGCATCATGCATGTGCGGGGTATTTTATAGAATATGCATTTAATATAGATCCATACTAGAGTTATTATTATATATTGAAAAATACAGAAATGAACAGATTAATAATAATCACATATTAAACAAATTGAATGTTCAATATTTATTGACGATAAGCAATAAAGAGTGAAATTCATGTCTGGACTTTTTGTATTTTTTTTTTTAATTCTAAGCTGATCAACATTTATTGTTCTTTGAAGGATTTATAAACAACAGCATGATCTCTAATAATTCTAATTTGCTTTACCATCGATATTTCTAGGGCTCTGTTCATCTTCTTTCAAAAGGTAGCTTCGTTTTTATCAATTTCATTCAATTAACCAAATATTATAAATTTTGTAGATTATTATATTTCATTATCATGTCATGAATTTAATTGGGTGGTTTTTCTTAGTTTTTATTGTAATTTGTGATTTAGTTTTATGTACGTTTCAAACTTCATTTATAACTTATTGATTATTTAGTTGTTTCGGTAACAAAAATTCTCAAATTAGAAGTGTATATGCTTCGTTGCAAGTAACATTTCCAAGGCTCCATTTATCTTCTTTCAGGAGGTAGCTCTACTTTTATCAATTTCATTCAATTAACCAAATATTATAAAATTTGTAAATTATTATATTTCATTGTCATGACATGAATTTAATTAGGTGGCTTTCCTTAGTTTTTATTGTAATTTGTGATGTTTTTTGTACGTTTCAAGCTTCATCTATAACTTATTAATTATTTAGTTATTTCGGAAACAAATATCTCATATTTGAAGTGTATATGCTTTATTGCAAGTATATGTCAATACTATAAATTTTTATATTTAAATGTTTTAAATTTTTTTAAGTTTTTTAAGTTTTTCTCTTCACTTAAAAAAAATTAAAGCAAACTCTCATCTTCTCAAGTTTTGAAACAAAAATAATTATTAGCTTTTGAATTAGGTTGAAATCAGACTAATTTAGATAGAAGAGTAACACTAAAATATAATATTGCGAAATAATTTATTATAGTGAAAAACCAAATATTTAAATGTACTACATATTGTGTAAACCCTTGAACTTTAGAATATCACATATAATTTGTAAATTAATTTAATTTTATTAGTCATATTCTTTATAGCTATATCATCAAAATGTCTTATACTGCATTTAAATATCTTGACCAATCATTAGATGATTGGATAATTATAGTCAGAGTACCTAGAATATAGGAGTGTCATATGATTTTTATTAATGAACATGTAACAAATATATTACTAAAATAATTTCAAGTTTTATTTTTTGTAAATTATATAAGTTTGTTAAAATAGCTAATTTTTATTCATTTTGTAGAATGAAGTTATTCATACAACTATACCGAATAACAGGGTTCCAAAATTTAGGAATCACATCCATGAAGATTCAATTTATTTGATAAAAAATATAAAAGTTATACCATTTGCCCCTACTTATAAACCTGTCTTTGGCACATACTGTATATAATTTCTCATGATTATGTCTCTTAAAGAGATAAAAAAATCAAGAGTTCCTATACCAAAATATCAATTTCAATTTTAACAAAAAACTTCTTTAAAAAATTTATAAAAGTATAAAATAATAAAAAAATAATAATATCAAATAAACATAATCGCGCAACGCATAGGCTTTGCACCTAGCTTCTTTCTAAAGTGGAGCAACCATATGCAAGATCTTTCTAAAGTGGAGCAACCATATGCAAGACTAGCTACGTGGCTAGCTTAAGGTCCTCAATGTGTTCACGAATTTTCACTATGAGTACACATCAACAAATTTGTATTAATGGGAGACCATAGTATAATGCTTTTGCCTTTATTATCAATTTGATTATCCAACATTCTTTCTCAACTCTAGTAACAACTTTAATTATTTCGTTATCAAAAATTATTTTGCACTAAGATTAATAATCTGATTTCCAAATAATTTAAAAAATAATCTCAAATAATTTTTTAATTATTATTTAGATAATAATACCTTACACTTAAAGGTAAGATTTTAGATAATTTTTTTGAAAGTAGTGACTTTATTTCCTTTTCTAAAAGAATGTTCACAATTTATATATTTATTAACCTAATTATTTAAACAAACAACTTTTAAAAAGCTATCTTACCTTTAAAATTTAGTACAAAAACTATTTTTAAAAAAAAAAATCAAGTTTAGAGGGAAATAGTAACATTATTAACAATTATATTCCCTACCCAAATTGAATATGAAGTATCAAATTAAATTCTCCTCATCCTTACATAATACTTGACACCTTTATACATTGTTCAAAAAGCATCTAACATCATTTTACAACTCAACACCTTGTTTGTGTTGTCTAAACCCTGGGACAACTAAAGTGGTTGCCCAGACCTCTTAGAACGCCCCCAAAATTTATTGAAAGAATTGCAAAGATGAACCAAATCTAATGACTGCAGTTGAAAGGTGGCATGCGTCTGAAAAATTTTGATGTTATGACCCTTCACTTGACATTCGACACCATTCGATATTAGATGCTCGATGTTGGATAGCATTCAATAATCAGGCGCCAGACGTCTGACAGTTGTCTATTATCGGATATCCACGACAGTCAACATTCGATAATATCTAACATTATTTATGTTGAAGAATAGATGGCGGATGGGTCTTGATATCTAATTTTTTTTAAATTGGTTATTTTCGATGAGGCTCCCTAATTTAAATCATTTTATTTATGAAATATATATAAATGAAATTCTTTTAAATTATTATGCCTTGACGTAAAGTTTAACTAAAATATAGTCATATTGTTTCCTTAAAAATCATTTTTTCCGGTGAGTAATTCTATTAAATATTAAATACCATTAAACAATTTTCTATTACAGAGTTTGTTTTAGAAAGGGTCGGGCTATTGTGAATTAATTTTTTTGACTTAATTTCACATACTTTTTGAAAACCATTGATTTACTACAATCCATTGGTAGAAAAGAGAAGTTGAAAAGAGAAGTTAAAAAGTAGTTTTTTTCATATCAACTCGGCAACTCTTTCTATTATTAGATTAGAAAACTCAATGGCTATCAAATAGTATGTGAAATTAAGTCAAAAAAATTAAGTTACAATAGCCTGAGCCTTTAAGAAATTGTCAGGCTATTATGACTTAATTTATGTGACTTAATTTCTTACACTTAGCAACAACTATTAATCTAATATAGTCTAATGGTTGTGAAAAACAAGTTGAAAGTTAGTTATCATCGATGCCAGTAAATAAAAAAATAAGTTAAAAAACAATCTTTAAAAAATCCTGAGAAACCCACCCATAAGCAGGGCGGACCTAGGAATAAAACTTAGGAAGGTCAAAGGTTGATTCAATAATTATTCACGCATTCTTCGAGCTTGATTATGAACAGTACTTCTGGCATGAACATTCAATCTTTCTTTTTTTTTCAATTTAAAAATCTTTTACTAAAGTGATCACCACCCCTTTATTACCAACCTATAACCTAAAAAGATAGTAATAAAGACAAAATCTTGCATCTTTCGCGTCTTTCGCTATATTATATTTCAACCATTAATCAAATTCACCAAACCAAGAAACGATAAATCTTCTTAAGAATCCATCAAAATCTCTAAAACGAAACTCATGATCTTTAGGTTGACAAGAAGCCCTTTTCAAATATACTCTTTGGATTAATTTGATCTTAAATATTAGGATCATAATCTAAAATTCAGAGACATAAACTAGGATTCATAGGAAAATCTCGCAAATCAACATCCATATTTTTTTTTTAATCACCAATATTTTCTTCTTGTTGAGATGATGAGATCATTATTGACTTCCTTTTGAAATATCTCTCCATACTATTTTAAAACAAGTAAACAACAATATATTATTACTTAACAACCAAACATTTAGTAGAATCTGTTTCCATTTTTTTTCAAAACACATGAGGGTTATGAAACGAACCCGTCAGTTATAGAGATTTTTTCATTCCAATCGCAAACATGAATGTTCTGTAGAAAAGAGGCAGAATGAACCCTTGCTGGGTTTGATGGTGGTGGAGACATATGGAAGAAGGTAATTTATTTATATGGCAATGACGTCTTTTTTTGTAAACTAAAAATAATTGATATTAATTAATTATTACATAATTTTAAAAAGAGGAAAGGGGTGAAACTTTTTTGAAGAAAAATAGATTTATAAAAAAAATCTCAAAATACCCGTTATAATTAGAAGAGTTGTGCGGAGCTAAATGTTAAATATAAAAATTAAAAAAGAATGTCAAACGAGAAATAATAATCAAAAAGAGTTTAAGTGTTATAATATCAAGCATAGGAGTCAGTGGTAATAAAAACTAAGTGAGGTCACTTGACCCCACTTGACCCACGTGGGTCCGCCCCTGCCCATAAGCAATTGATTACTTGAATTGTGCTTAGCAAAACTTGGCGTCGAATTAAACCATTTGAAATTTTGAAAGAGTCTGTATATATTGTTTATAAGAGTAAAATATTAATACAAGATTAAATAGATATTTCAAAAAATCGTAGGAAACCCCACGCATAAATAAAGCAATTGATTACTCTAATTGGGGTTAGCGAAACTTGGCGTTGAATTAAACAATTTTAAAGTTTGAAACTTGATTGCTTGGGGACGAAGAGAAATTGCGTTAAGATGTGAACTCGAATTAATGTAACCGTCTCATGCGTACGTTCCATTCTGGGTATCCACGCATGTAATAGAAAATTTTGAGACGAACTTAACGATTAAGGAAAATGTGAACATGAGGTAGCACTACTCCCATGCAAACACGCCCAAGTTTGGAGCAGAATGTTAGAGCTTTAATGCCTTGAGCTCCAAGTCAAGGCGGCATCCACCGCCATCTTCAACTCTATAAATATAGGCTTCATCATGGATATCTTCGTTCATTCAATAATTCTATTTGGGCAAAATGTCTCATCAAATTATTATTCTTCATCAGCTACCTCTCAGTCAGGGACACCTTCATCATCTTCATGGTGGGCAAGGGCAAGTGCAACGTGCCCATGAATGTGGACGTCCCGGAGGTCATCATCATGGCCACATAGGCAAACATTTTGGCGAACACATGGGAAGAATGTCTCACCATGGACATCATCACCATCGCCCACCTCATCCTGAGGTGGGACACCATGATGGACCCGGTCAAAGAGGGCATGGCCACCAAGGCGGACGTCCTGGTGGCCACTTTCATGGAAGAGGACACCATGTTGGGCACCATATAGTGCATGGCTTTGGAGGAGGACATCATCATCCTCCTCCTCACCATCACCATCCTCATTAGAGATGCAATCGATATAGCAAGTCATAAGCTACATATGGTGTTGTGAGAGCTCTGTAGAAGCATACTATAATAAGAGAGTGACTCAATATTATTTTTAGCTTTTATATATATTAACGTTTAATATATAATTATTTGATGATGAATTGGATTCTCAATTGCTCCAATTTTTGTGTCTAGCAATTGTTAATCTATATATGGCTTTTTACTCTTTATTGTTTTCATTGTACTTTGATATGTGAGAAAATAATATAATTGTTATGCAGAAAAATATTGTCTAATTAATTAACAAGCTCAATTCTTTTTTCTTTTTTTTTTGTTTAACATTGTAATTCACCGTACAAGTAGTGGGTGATGATTAATGAGAAACTGTGAGAGATGTTCCAAAATTAGGGAATCTTTTGAAAAATAGTCAACATCAAGTTTTCTTTAATTTGTCTAACCATCCTAACCCAATGACCATAATACTCCTCCATATATAATATATAAACTCATTTTCCCTTTCTCTAACACTTTCCAACTGGCGGACATTCGCTAGAAAGTTGTCAAACCGTCATCTGACAATCAACGAACTCACCAAACAGTCCTCAAAAAGTCATTATACTTGTCAGACAGTCATGAAATCTAGATGAATGACAATTATATTCCTACCTCCATCTTCTCTCCATCTATTGATTGTCAATCATCTGACAAACTCAACAACTGTCTGACAACTATTCGACGATTTCGATTACTATCTAGCAAGTTTGATGACAGTTCGACATCATTCCAATGAGTTCAATGATTATCTGACAAGCACAGTAATGGTCTGGCCACTATTCGACAAGTCTGGCGATGATCCAACCAGTCCGACAATGGTCAAGCGAGTCTTGTGATTGTCTGATGATGGTCCAATGATTCATGTAACGATTCGATGATTATATGGTTGACAAAGTATTAAAAAAGGAAATATGTGTTTATATATTATATATGAAGGGATACAATAGTCAAAAACTAGAAATAAGTAGAGAAATCAAAAAAATCATTACGATTGGTTATTTACAAATAACCCTCTAATTTTGGGTTATTTTTAATAACCCCTAATTTTGGGTCAGGTCTTACAATTTTCATGATTTAATGTGAGACATGTCGAGGCTCAATGTGCACTCGAATCTTCATGAAGTCGACGTCACCAAAAGTGTTATCAATGTTTTACACTATCATGATTAAATGTTTTTGCCTTTAGTTGTCCATTTGATGATTCTTGATCATCTTCAACCCCAACACCAACTCTAATTATTTCCGAATTCCAGTTAAAGTTTATTTATTCTCAAAATAATCAAATTTTAAAAAGCCATTTTACTTTCCAAATTTAATTAAAGAAATATAGTATGGAGCAAAGAGAATAAAATAATGGGATGAACCTAATTTAATATCATAGAGAATTGATGATAGTTAATATCATTAAATATGACTTTTTCATTCTAAAAGAGCCTTTCTAAAATTAATTATCTATCAACTAAAAAGATTTTGTATTTCAAGATTTAATCAATGAAATTACGAAGAGCTTATAAATAATTAAATAAGTTCTTTCATATTTATTATAGCTTCAAATTTAGGTATTTTTTAAAGAACCCTTTTGAAATATCTAATATTTCATATTATTTAAGCAAATAATCAGAAAGTGTAATGTTACAAGCTCTACTCTAATCAAATCTAATAATTTTACAAGTTCAAAAAAAATAAATCATAAATATTAATTATTAAATAAAATAAAATAAATGATTAAAAATTTATATCAAAAATTTGTGTGAAAGATTTATGGTAAAATATCTAAAAAAAATTGAAGCAAAATAATCAAATGAGAATAGTTATTTTGATATTTAGTAGATTCAATACTTTTTGTTGTCAAAGTAAATTCAATCTTAACTAATATTTTTAGATACGATGAAAAATATTGAAGTGCACTTTTAACAAGTTGACGAGCATGATAAGCGTTGTGGTCATCAATCGGTAATGATTAATATAAATCATCGAGCAACTCATATATCTAATGGATAACATATCAATTAGACCACAACAGAGAAATTAGGGTTTGATTTAATGTTATAACAAATTCTCTAAATTTAGTATCAATTTGGGATTATTTATGCTGTAAAAATAATATAAGGTGTTTGGGAATATTTTTTAGAACTGTTTTAAAAATAAGATGTTATAGAAATAAGTTGATTTTAAAAATAAGGAGTTTTTTATTTTTAGAGGATAGTTTATATTTTTAAAATATAAATAGATATAATTTTTCTTATAAAAAATTTAAAAACTCAAAATTATCTTTATTTATTTGTGACCTGAAAAATGGTATTATTTTTTATTATAGTTTGATTTTACTGTTAATATATTATACTAAACAAGATTTTTTATAATTAATTTTTATAATAAGCCCACTTAACTTAATTATAAACCTAATATATGACAAACATAAAATAGTTAAAAATAAATTAAAATAAAAAATAAAAGCAGCCGGTGTGCTCACACGCCTCTCAAGTTTTTGTAATAATCGATGCGTTCAAATTGGTGACGGAAGCCTAAATACAAATAATTTAGAAAAAGGGGGAAATGATAATAACCCCCCAATTAAATTTGAAGAAAATATTCAATCCCATATTTTTATTAAACTCATATTTATCCTTCAAATACCCCTAAAAAATTAACATTTATCCCCCAAATATTTGGGAAGTAAGTGTTAGTTTTAAAAAAATAGTGATAATTTTTTGAGGAATAAGTGTTAGTTTAAGAAAAATGTGGGGTTAAGTGTTTTCTTGAAATCTAATTGGGGTGTCAGAGTAAATTCCCCTTTATAAAAGTGATATGACGTGGCAAGTAGAAATTGCTTGACTCGATCATTTCTCAATTTATCGCAAACCAAACCGGACAGGATCTCTCTCTCTCTCTCTCTCTCTCTTACCTCTGCGGCAACTTTCTTTTCCACGCGGAGCCAATTGACCCAAATTCAACGCGACGGTGTTATGGAGGCGGCGGCGTCTTGCAGCGGAGGAGGACCGGCTCCTTTTCTTATGAAGACTTACGACATGGTCGACGACTCATCCACCGACGAGATCGTCTCCTGGAGTTCCAACAAGAGCAGCTTCGTCGTCTGGAACCCTCCGGAGTTCGCTCGCCTTCTTCTTCCTGCCTATTTCAAGCACAACAATTTCTCTAGCTTCATTCGACAGCTAAACACTTACGTGAGTTCTTCCACTCTAATTTTCAATTTTATATGAAATCAATTCAATTCAATTCAGTTTTAGTTAAAGCTTTGATTAATTCCTTTATTAGAGTTAGTTTTTTAGTTAAAATGGCTGGTGCTCGGGGAAGTTTGTGAAAAAGTTTCGAAACAAGAGTGTCTTAAGTGATTTTAACTAGAAACCACTAACAAAAAAAAAAACAAAGTGTTTCCTTTCTAACTATCGAGCAAAATCTTGAGATTTTCAATGCTATATAAGAGTCCGTAGTTTAGGATTATTTTTATTTAATTGATGCTGCTGGTCATGGAGGTAAGTGGTGTGGATAAATGGATGAGGGCTTGTCAGTTGTTTCAGATAAAAGATGATCGCAGAAATTTCTTCATTTCCATTACTAAAGTATTAAAGCAACCAAAACCATTCGTTTTTTTTTTTTTTTTTTTTTTTTTTTTTTTTNAACCAACCAAAACCATTCTTTTTTTTTTTTTTTTTTTTTTTTTTTTTGAGAAGAATTTGGACAACGTAACCTTCTTTGGGCCCATGATAGGTTAGCTTAATTTCCATTACTAAGGTATTGAAGCAACCAAAACCATTTATGATTCTTTTTTCCAAGAATGCAGACGATGTAACCGTCTTTGAGCTCATGATAGGTTAGCATACCCTATATAAATATTTCAGCTCTAGATGTGACATCACCTGCTGGTTTGTGGGAGTAGTTTGTTTTGTTCACTATGTTGTTCAAAAGGACTTCCTTCCCATTTGGCTAGAGTTATCTCTGAAAGACTCATTTCTCTTGTCATAAATACGTAAAACAAGCATTTAGATACAATTTAAAGATGGTAGGCTTCATTAAAAGTTTGGAAGAAGATATGTAGAATTAAGCCCCATCTCTTTCCCCTTCTTTTTTGGGTTCAATACTTACGTACTAGGTAGCTATAAAAATATTTTCACATTGTTGGATCCATGCGTGGTCTATACTCATATGCGCAAGTATCAACGCATAATTTTATTTGTATGCTTGATATAACATTGAAAACATTCTTCTGTACCTCTATATAGGAAGCTATGTAGCTATGTGAGACCTTAGGTTGATTAAATTGGTTTCTTATACCTGATTAAACTCATTGTTATAGGTTGATTTTTCCTTTTCTCTTTCAAACTTAATCTGTTAATTTGGATCATTTGAGCTATCTGAGCTGGATTACTTTCATGTAAAAGCAACAGAAAGTGGGTAATAACAATATATCTATAAATTGGTTGATATCCAATGCTTATGCTTTCTTGCATCCATTCATAGATGTCTTGGGCTTCCTTTAGTAAATGCTTATATATATATATATATATATATTTCTCCAATATCTCATGTCTCCTATGCTTTTGGCCTCCCACCTCCACCTCTCCCCCTTCTCTTTTCTCTGATCGAAGAGAAAGAAAAGAAATTTATAATTCGAAGTTAGTTTGGCATTCATATTACTCAGAATCGGAATTCCTTAGTATGACTTGACTGTGTGCATGTGGATGCGATTTGGCAACAGGGATTCCGGAAAATCGATCCTGAGAGGTGGGAATTTTCTAATGAAGATTTTGTCAAGGATCAAAAGCATCTTCTTAAGAATATCCACCGCAGGAAACCTATTCACAGCCACAGTCACCCTCAAAGTTCTTCAACAGATCCTGAGAGAGCAGCATTTGCGGAAGAAATAGAAAAGTTTTCACATGAGAAAGCTACACTCGAGGCAAAGCTTATAACAGTGAAAGAGCAGCGGTCAGTTGCAAAGCTTCATTTGGATAAACTCACTCAGCGGCTGGACTCAATGGAGCAGAGGCAGGGAAATTTAATTAACTTCTTGGAAAATAATGTTCAGAACCCTACTTTTGTGGATTATCTTGCTCGAAAAATTGAAGCTACGGATATCTCAGCATACAATAAGAAAAGAAGACTCCCACAAGTTGATCACTCAAAGCCCGCTGCGGAAAGTAGTCTTGTGGACAATAATGGTACCTCTCGACTGGAGTTTGGGAATATTTTCCATCAAGATTTCTCAAATAAGCTGAGACTAGAATTATCCCCAGCTGTTTCAGACATTCACTTGGTTTCACATAGCACACAGAGTTCCAATGAAGATGGGGGAAGTCCACTAAAGAGACTATCTGAAGGGGACCCAAAACATGCTCAGACTAGAATAGAAGGTAATTTATTTATGCCTGAAACAATTGAACTTTCAGACACTGGGACATCTTTTACATTTAAAATAGATTCATCATTCTCGCGAAAAGTTTCAGCCAATGACAGCCCAAGGGTGCATTCCTTGCAGCAGAGATTGACTTCTGGTGAAGAAGTCGATGGTCATGTTTCCTGCCACTTAAATCTAACTCTGGCATCCTCTCCTCTGCCAATGAACAAAGGGCTTTATTCAACAAGGATGCCCCAACGTGGTCAGGATATTGGCAAAGCTGTAGAGTCAAGGTATAATTCCAATGAAAAAGAAACCGATTCTACATCTTTTCCCAAGAACAACAATATGGGTAATGAGGATGCAACTCTATCTTCTTCCCAAGAAGCCGCAAATAACAACTTAGAGCCTTCAGCTGCCCCAGCTCGTGTAAATGATTTATTCTGGGAACAATTCCTTACCGAAAGACCTGGCTCTTTAGATAATGAAGAGGCAAGTTCTAGTTATAGAGCAAACCCACATGATGAGCAAGAAGATAGAAGGCTGGCCCATGGAATATCCAGAAATGCCAAGAACATGGAGCAGCTCACTCTTTAGCACTGAAGTTTAATGCCCCATGACAGTTTTTGAAAGGTTCTCCCTGTTCTTTTTCATCAAATTTGACAAGATATACAAGAACTTGACATAGAACATCTATTCTTGATAAGAGCTTGTCCAATCCCTTTATTTCCTGGTGGTTGCAGGTGATTGTTCATGGTTACCCAAGTGCGATGCTCCGAATGACATTGTGTAAACGATATGTGGGTGTATGGTAAATATTCTCAATAACTGCTGAAGGATCAGGTTATTTGATGCCATGATCCTGTTCTGTCTTGCCCTCTGCTCCAGTCCACTTGTGGTAAATTTAGTACATCATGTATTGTACATGGGCTTCGGTATCTTTTTCTGATGTAAATGTTTCTTGTAATAGAAATTGTCTCCAGTTTTTATCCAGAAGCTCATATTTAGATGATAAACCATTTTTCTTTCTTGTAGGTCTCATCCATGGTACTCATTTCTTTTAGCTAAATTATCATAGAACCATCATTATTGCGTTATCTTTTGTTATCTTCAGAGTTAACATGTTTGTTCTAAACGATCAAGATTCAAAATGTCTCTTTTCGTTGATCTTGACTCATTTATCATGTGTGAGGAAAAAAAGTCTGGGAAGAAGTGCAAGAAGATTGTTTGTCCGCGGAGAAGAGAAGAAACACGGGCAAAAGCAATTTAGGTAAGTGTAGTGTTATTCTTTAGATAACCGAGCAAAAGTTGTGTCAAGAGAAATGGAAGTATTAAAAGTTTTTATTTTTTTCAGATTAATAAAACGATAAAATAAGCATAAACCGAATCCGTAGCTGACCCGAGACCTTGAACATGAGAAATGGCTTTGGGTAGTAAGGTGGGCATGAAAGTGTGTCGGTCGGTGCATGGTCCCTTTCATTAACCCACAATCACACCCTTATCCCCTTTTTAATTCTTGCCTTGCTGTCATGCACATTCCTTAATCATTTCCTCTTTGCTTCTTAATATAATCTAATCATCGTCTTCGCTTTTACCCTATTATTCCTCACCCCTTTTCATCTTTCTCCACGTGTCTCCTATTATTACCATCACATCAACAACCCAACTTATATAAATAATCTCACACAATCAGATGTGACATATTATTTTATAAGATATAAAATCATTTATACAATCACTTTTGTTTATGGGTTATCTTTATCAATATCATTGATCAAATTGTGTTGCATAAGATTTTATATGAATGGTTGTTTATGTTGTATCATCAGAAATACATTTATTTACATCCGGTCAAATTTATATTGCAAGAATCTCTCTTGAAAAGATAATTAATTGAGGAAATTTTGTAAATACCCTTATAATCTAATTTTTAAGTAAAAGAAAATTGAGTATAAAGGTCAAATTTTATTTTAAAGGTATTAACAAGATTTGATTGAATCAAATAGTTTTCTTTAGATGTTTTTACAAGTTCTGATTCATTTCTTTTTCACAAAACCTCATTACAAGTTAATTCATTTGCCCAAAATATTATTATACTCCCTAGTTTTAGTTAATTTGGACGATTAATAGGTGAAACGATTAACTAAAAATACTAAATAACAATTTCATTTATTATTCAGATTCATAGATATCGGTCTTATTTTGTTATTAACAAGAGTAATGTTTATATCTATAATATATTTCTACGTCTAACTTCTCACAATCCAAGTTGACAAATCTTCACTAAAGGAATAAAAAAAAATAGAGAAGTTAAGAATATAATATGATAATTATCCATCCAATAAGATTTTGTTAACTCAGGTTACTCATAGTTTATCGTAGAAATAGGTTATATTGATAGAATTATTCTATTTAAAAAAAAAAAAAAAAAAAAAAAAAAATATTAATAATTTAATTA
>JANLJB010005422.1:27691-42527 GCA_026212285.1 Bursera cuneata
ATATAATTATTATATTTAAAAAAAAAAAAAAAAAAAAAAAAACATATTCATACTTTAATTACGTGGTCAACTAAAGAAGAGTAATGATATTTTCAAAATCTTATCTAATGTAAGTATGCTTTGGTCAAACTTCGTAGATGGTAAGTGAAGCTTTAACCTATATATTTATGAGAGGGGTCCTCCTGTTTTTTCCCTTAAAAGTAATAATAGTGATAATAAATAATTCACTTACCTTACCTATAATGTGCAAAAACCATACCATCATTTATATTCAAATTTAAAAGTTTACTTAGAAAAATATCAATAAAAAGTCATTAAACTCCTTAGAAAAAAATGTATTCTTTTCTATTAACAAAATTATTGAATATCGAGAAATAATTAATATAATATAACTTTTAAGATAGTTTAACGAGTATAATAAAGGTACATAATCTTTTTGTCTTAATATTTACTCTTAGAACACAAGTGAAAACTACCTTCATAAAATTCATGAAAGATTTATTTTGGAAAAATTGTATTGACCCCTTTTGAGGTTTAGCAAAAAAAAAATTAAGGAACCTAAAAGATTTGATAGAACGTAGGAATCTCTCTTTTAGAGATTAACTAATTTAATTGAATTTTTATTTATACTCTTATAATACAATTATGCCTTTATAATTAACTATTAAAAAAAATATTGTAAGGATATTAAAATTTTCTAAAATAACTAAATTCTTCAAGAAATTCTTTGAATTTTACCGAAGTTTTTTGAATTTTACTGAAATTTTTAGCTTTTTTTATTTTAAAACTTGAGAAGAGGTTGTTAAAAATTACCTATGGGTACCATGGAAACACAAAAAAAAAAAAAAAAAAAAAAAAAAAAAAAAAAAAAAAAAACACNTCAAAAAAAAAAAAAAAAAAAAAAAAAAAAAAAAAAAAAAAAAAAAAAACACTCCACGGGTGGGTCTTGCAGTCAAGCTCCCTTATGCCTTTTACACTCGAGGGCCAATCTCCGTCCAGCCTGAATCGATATTTATCCGATGGATACAATTTTACCCTAATTCTTCTTCTGATGATCAATGGGGCTACACAAATTCTTTAAAATGCTTTTCACACCCCTTTTACTTATTACACTCAATTGTTTTAAAAATAAAATAATTAAATTTCATCCAAAAGTTGAAATAATTTAAAAAGATAAATCTATTTAATCGATATATTTTCAATGTTTCTACAATATTTTATTTAACAGAAAGTACTAAAGTTTAATTCATTAAAACAATTATCCGTAACTCATCTTGGATATTTTGTGGATGTTCCCAAATTTATTGTTAGGCATTACACGAGTGTGGCCACCAGAATGTGAGCCACTTTAAAGTGGGATTTCAATGTTCTGTCCCATTCAAGGCTCTCCAACGACTCAGATATCTCACTTTCATTTCACACAAAACACAAACAAGACAACTCAAAACCAACCCAAGCAAAAAATGTCCAAACCCAAATTCCTTCACCTCATCCTCCTCTGCATACCATTCCTCCTCCAAATCTGCAATGGGGTTTCGCTAAATTCCCCCACAACTACTCCTCAAATCGATGTGCTGCCCAAGAGGGTCTGCAACAGCACCATTGAAGATTGCTTATCTGACCCAGAAATGGACTCCGAGACCACCCGGAGGGTTCTGGTGATGCAGAAGAAGTACATAAGCTATGACACGCTGAGGAGGGACATGGTCCCATGTGAAAAGTCAGGTGCTTCGTATTATGAATGTCATGCTTCACAGGCAAATCCTTACGGGAGAGGTTGTTCCACCATTACAAGGTGCAGAGGCAGCTAAGCTTGCTGCACTCACATTACCTTCTGGAAATTTGTGGTAATGTAATGTGGCGTTTTATTAGATTTGCTGGCTTGCTGATTGTATGCATATTTAAAGATTTATATTTATTATTATTATTTGCTATATAAAGCATGTTGAGCTTCAACTTTTGGGAGATCTTGGGCTGCCCTTTGAAGAATTGGAAGTGTTTTCAATATAAATCGAAATCCTTGTTAGGGAAATTGTGGATGGTATGCATTTTTACTCGTTAGCATTCTTTTGTGGTAAAATAAAGGATTCTGATTTCTCTCTCTTTTGGAGATAAAGAAACTGTCTTTATCAGTTAAGTTATATCATAATTTCTCTATAGGATATCCTAAGATTAATTTTCTTGAAAAACGATACCTTGATTGTGAATGAGCTCTAAAAGTTAAATTGAATTTTGGAATTTTGTTATTAGGGGATGAAAGAAAAACTCCTGTTGAAAAATATCAAGAAAGAAAATGTTAATTTTTCTTTTGTTTTGGTTGGCTGACAAAACTTTAGGTTCATGCTTTAACAGTATTAAAGTGGAAAACAGAAGGATTGCACCACTGGACAAAGAGGAAGATTATATTTAAAATAAAAAATAAAATATTATTCCAGCACCCTCACTACAGACTTGATCTGCGTCGTGCCCTTCCTATACCATAATATAATAATGGGGTGGATAGATACCATCCATGCCCAACTGAGTGTCCTGATGGGAATGCTAAGCAAAAGTTACATCAACATCAAGAACAGTCCTCGATGCCCACTTAAAGTTCAAAGTTCGAAATTTAGACAGCCCTTCCTGCTATAATTGGATCATCTAATGTGAATTGAGCTGATTAAAGATGGCGTACCCATCTGTGGTGCTCCTAAGTTCCTGTGCTCCTTGCAGCTCTTCACAATGTTTCCAAAGCATGATCTTATGTCATGACTTGTTACGAGTAGTCTTATGATAGACAAATCTAAATCCATGTCAAACTCTGATTAAAAACCATCGTTGGTTTCCTTGAGATAAATTTTATTATGTCCTCTCTACTTTTTGTTATTGGTTCTTCTCAATGGTATGTGACCGTAAATTTGTTTTGAAAGATTTAGCTTTCACCTGCTCATTTTTTCCAGTCCAGAGGATGGATTCTGAGCTGGCAGTACAAGTTTGTTTATTTTTTCATTGGTTCTTCCCAATCGTTTTTGTGTTTGTTAGCTACTTATTCTTCAAAAGACTAATTTCAAGAACGATACTTGTTGTAAGTTGCAATATCAAGACTATTTTTGTGGTGCTTTCAGCCAATGTTTCTCCACTATTTTTATATAGAACTCTGGCATTACCTTACTAGTGTATATTGAACATTGTGGTGACTCTTTAAGTGTAAAGTCATTACCTGGATGCAAATCTAGATATATGAATTTTCGTTTTTCTTTTTTCTTTTCCCCTTTACAATTGAGTAAAATAATTGGGGCCAAAAATACTTCATCATTCCCTGTGTGCCCTTTTCAATAGGTATCTGTCAAATGATGACACCAGTCCTAGGTTAGCTCCTTTAAAACCACAGCAAAGGATATGTGATCTACTCTAAGTATAGCAATATCAATCTTTAGTCTTCTGAGGCCACCATTTAGTGTGAATTTTATTTTGTTGGTTATCAATAGGTTGGTGTCAATGGGGAGTTGGCTCAGAAGATTCTTTTTCTGCTGAGTAGACTGAGGATCTCAAGCATCTGATTTTTTATCAAGCTCATAAAGTGTGATTCCATTCTTTATTGTTCTTTGTTTACTTTACACAATTAAAATTTATGCAATCAAATACTTTCGCCCTATAGAGTGTTGCTGCTAGTTTGGTGGTGGTCTTAAATTGCCTTGAGACTTGTTGATGAAAGAGATCAGTGCTTACCAATTAGCAGCCATCAACATTAATTGAACCGAGTACCAACCCAGCAAAGCATCCAAGGAAGAAGTTACAGCCAGTAAGTTTTCCAGTAAAAACTGACCATTGATTCTAAGTTAGAGAAAGTGTAGATAAATACTCAATAGAGTCCATTGTTAATGCATCTAATATACTCAATAGGAAATTATAATTATGAAATAATTCAATAACTGGAATATTTTACTTTGAGGTGTTTGATCATAACACGTATAAGTCATTTTGAGCATCTCATAATTTTATGGAACCAAGTTCAGCTGCCGCTAGCTCAATTGGTTGAGCCCTGCTAGTGCTATTCAAAATTCATAGGCCCATAGGGTAAGTGTCAAACTCCTCCTGAGCATTTTAATTTTTCGCAAACTTTGTTATTTTTCAAAAATCACTGATAATTTTTTATTACTTTTTAAAAACACCTTCAGAAAAGGCTGTTATATCTAATTTTGTCGTTGACTTCAGTTTTTAGTACTATCCATTGAAGGATAAAATAGAAATTTTAATACGAGATAATAGTAAAAATAATAATAATAATATGGTTTAATTTTAGAATAATCGCATCTTAGGGGATTGTTTTTAGTTTTAGCAAATCTTTGATACTTTTAAATGGTTAACCTAATTTCAATGCAATTAGACAAAAATATCTATTTCAACCCGTAAGATATTGTTGAACCATAAGCAGGGACGGAGCTTAGAAGGGACTGAGGGGGGCCATAAAGAAAAAAAAAATCTATACATTTAAAGGGTAAAAATTAAAAAAATATTAAAATTTTTATCTTGGCCCCCCCTAAAATTTGAATTTTTTTCCTTTGGCCCCCCCTAAAAACTCTTCCAAGCTCCGTCACTGACCATAAGTCTTGTGTTATGAATGCATAAGCAGGTAAAGAGTAAATGTGTTGAGTTACCAAGGAAGTAGTAACCCCTAAAGAAGCTAGAACAAGGCCTAATTGAAAATGAAGCGAATTGTTGATTGTGTCATAAAGATCCTTATGCGCATGTCCCAATCGCCCTCCTATAGAAATATTGATGCAAATAGAATCCATGATTCCCTATAGATTGCCCATTTATAATTTTCATGAATTTTAGTTGTAAATTGAAGGCAAACTTAGATTAAATGCATTGTATAAATATAAGTCAATCCAAAAATCACTAGTTCAATAACTATTAATATTATCGAATCAATATGGTTTAGGGATGGCAAATTTAGGGTTTGGGTTGGGTGGGGTCCCAACCCAAGAAAGATATTCTCCCACCTACATTTGGATTTTCAAGAAATGGGTTGGGTTGAGTTGGATAATGACTCATTACCCTATCTCTAAGCCAATGAAACATAATTTAAATTAATTAATTACAATGTGACAATTTCTAAGTTTATGCCTAATTTACCAAAATAACTTACATTAAAATTTGACTTTTAATCTTAAACATGATTTGTTATTAATAATTGAAGCTCAACTTCAATTTATATGTTTTAGACCGACATCATCTTCATTAATAATTAGTAATTATTATTTTATAAAATCTTAAGGGAGAATTTTAGATAAAAGATGTATAAATTTTGATCCCATAGCCTCCTATGTCTCTCGGGATTGATATTATCCACTACTGTAAAATGACCATTTTTATAATGTTGATGCTAGTCTCTTTCTTTTAGCTTTGGTCAATGACATGCCAAAGTAGATTTATATTTTATTGCTCGTGTTAGGAAAATGGAGATTCAACAAAAGTTCTTTTAACCTACCCCCACCAATCTCTCATCATAATAGAAAAAATAAAATAAAATAATGAAATAAAAATACCTAGTTGCCTACCACCACCTACTCCTCCTTCCTCTTAACTTGTTCTCGAGGTCAAATGCAAGACGCATCTCATGTAGACAACTAGACATGTTATCAACATCGTCATTCATTTGAGGACAAAAGAAGGATAGGATCAACCTTTTGGTGGGTATATTTCAATGACCACCCTTCACTTATTAGAATTTTTTGGGAGCCATCTTTAACATTTTTTCTTATTGACCCACTAAATTGTGATAAATTGATCACTTGTTACCCTTATATGTGACACTATTAGTTCTTGTTAATGTATGAAGATCTATTGGAATGGATTTATCAATTTATCCACCCCTTGAAAAACAAATAAATAAGAAATTTAACTAAGATTATCAAAATGATAAAAATATTTTGCTGACTAAATATAATGTATATAATAGTGAACATGGATAGCACACTATCTAAAGATGTTGATGACATTATAGGTACAATTTAATTTGAAATTGTCTAACATACATGATATGACAAACACAACAACGTCGTTGCTATATAGATGATCGTTAAATGCATTGCCACCTAAATAAAAATCACCATTTGTTTGAATTTGAATTCAAGTCCTGATCCACTTACCATTTATCAGAACCTAAATAAAAATCACCATTTGTTTGAATTTGAATTCAAGTAACAATCCACTTACTATTTATCAGAATTAATATTTTTTTTTTTTTGAATGTTGGTCTTCCAGTCATCTTACGCGGACCTCAACTAATCTCACATGACCTAATCTCACATGACCTATGCCTCATATTCACAATAGTTTCCCAAACATAAACCAATTAAATCATGAGCTAAATCCAGATGGCAATAACCCTGAAGGGATTTACACCAAAAGGATTCAAACTTTAGACTAAGAAAGGAACACACCTCCAAATCCAAAGTCTCTATCACTATGCTACACCCTTGAGGTCAGAATTAATACTTGCCAACACTTCGAATTTAAGTAACGCTACACTTAAAGGTTGTTTGATATCTTCATTTAACACTTACTAATACTTAACTGACATGTTTTAATGATTTCTTTGATTTTCATTTTTCAGCTATCTCAAAGAAAATGACAAGTTACCACTAAACTTTACTTTGTCATATATGCCCTTATAATAGAATATTTATATTGGATAATTATGAAGTAATAAGTGGAGGAAAACAAACACCCATCACCCATTTTCAATAACATTGTAAAGGTAGTAAGTGAAGAATAACTAAGAAAAATAAAATGCAAAACATGGTTCACAATTACAATTCTTTGATAAGTTAGGGCTGGTAGTGGTATATAAAATTTGCCCACTTATTAATTAACATTAGTCACTTGGCAAATGAATTAACAAATGAAAAAGTGGCCTATAAATACATATTATCCACAACATTAAACTCATAAACATTCCACTAAAAGCATTTTAAATGACTTTTAACAATCTCATAAAGGACAGCAACGTTTAAATCATATAAATGACAGCACCAACAGAACAGATGCGACTACTCAACAATGGCTAAAATATCAAAACACTTGCAGCATTGTTACCAACAGCAATTCCATTCAAATCATTTGCAATCAATCAATTGCATCATCAACTTATAACGTTTTGATCACTGAAATGGATCATAATTATATTAGTGAAAGCAAATTTTTTTTTCTTTTCATTGCTTTTGTTGAACAATATTGATAACAAGATGCAGTAAAAACTGCATCAAGTACAAGATATTCCACACAGCCCCATCCGAATCCTTATTCAAACCCATATTGTCTTCAACTGAGACCAAAACATTTTCTTCATCCAAACATTCCCACCACCAACACAAACTCCTACCCAAAAAAGCTCAAAACCTAATAATCTACTACAAATCATGATCAAATTGTAAAAGAAACAATCAAGCCGATCAAATATTTTTTTAGCTCTTCTCAACATCTTAATACCTGTAGTGAGCAGGCTTGTAAGGACCCTCAACAGGCACACTAATGTAGTCAGCCTGGTCCTTGGTAAGCTTGGTGAGCTTGGCGCCAAGCTTGCCAAGGTGAAGGGCAGCGACCTTCTCATCAAGGTGTTTAGGCAAAACATACACCTTCTTCTCGTACTTGCCAGTTCCCTTCTCCCTCCAGAGCTCGAGCTGGGCGATCACCTGGTTGGTGAAGGAGCATGACATCACAAAGCTGGGGTGGCCTGTAGCACATCCCAAGTTCATGAGACGACCCTCAGCCAACACAATGATGCCTGAGTTGGTCTCGGGGAAGACCCATCTATCAGTTTGGGGCTTGATGGTGACACGCTTGACACCTGGGTAGTTCTCAAGACCGTACATGTCGATTTCATTATCAAAGTGACCAATGTTGCAAATAATGGCGTTGTTCTTCATCTTCTTCATGTGGTCAACCATGATAATATCCTTGTTGCCAGTGGTCGTGACGAAGATGTCAGCCTCAGAGACAACATCCTCAAGGGTTAGAACTTGAAGTCCCTCCATGAGAGCCTGGAGAGCACAAATTGGATCGATCTCAGTGACAATCACACGGGCTCCAGCTTGTTTCATTGCAGCAGCACAACCCTTTCCAACATCACCATAACCACAGACAACAGCAACCTTGCCAGCAATCATCACATCAGTAGCCCTCATCAAACCATCGGGGAGTGAGTGGCGGCATCCATACAAGTTATCGAACTGTTTCCACAAATATTACATCAATTGTCAGATCACAACAACACAAGCTAAACCAAACAAGCAGAGTTATGCAATAAATCTTGAAAGGTAATCATTTTTAAAAAGGACATAACTATAGTTAAACTAACACATAATAATCACTTTCTTCACTATGATGCTAATCTTCCCATTAGATAATCATAACATTCAAATAACTAACAGAAAGAGATCTAAACGGTTGATGCTGACATCATAAGGTTGAAAAGTAACAAAATTTCAGTAAAATTATGGCTAGTAAAAATCAGATCTGAATCAAAATAACCTGAAAAACCAAACCCAGATCCCAATCTCAAAATAATAAATGAAATCAAAGTCAAATGGTTAGCAAAAATCAGTTTTCCCAAGTGATAGTCAAGCGTCAGTATGTAAAAAGGTAAACTTGAAATAAAAAACATTCAAGAACCCAGATCCGAATGAAAGCAAAAACAGATCCAAACCCAAAGCAAAGAAGAGAAGAAAGAAGGTCTTTACTTTGCTCTTGGTGACGGAGTCATTGACATTGATAGCAGGGAACAACAAGGTTCCATTAGCCTGCATCTGGTACAACCTCTTAACACCAGTAGTGGTTTCCTCAGAGACTCCAACCAATCTCTCCTTCATCTTGTGGTACTTCTTGGGATCAGCTTGCAACCCATCTTTGATAATCGTCAAAACAATCTGAAATTCAGCGTTGTCCGTGGAAGAAGGATCAGGCAACTTCCCAGTCTTCTCGTAAATCTCCTCAGCTTTCACACCCTCATGAATCAACAACGTGGCATCACCTCCGTCATCAACAATCAGATCTGGGCCACCGCCGGGGCCCCAGTCGAGGGCCCTCTCGGTGCACCACCAGTACTCCTGCAAGGTCTCACCTTTCCAGGCGAAAACGGCGGCAGAGTCACGCGCGATGGCGGCTGCAGCGTGGTCCTGGGTGGAGAAGATGTTGCAGGAGCACCAGCGGACCTCGGCGCCGAGGGCGGTGAGGGTCTCTATGAGAACGGCGGTCTGGATGGTCATGTGGAGGGAGCCGGTGATCTTGGCGCCTTTGAAGGGCTGGGAAGGGCCAAACTCGGCGCGGCAGGACATGAGGCCGGGCATCTCAACTTCGGCCAACTCGAGCTCGAGGCGGCCGAAGTCGGCCTGGGAGATGTCCCGGACCTTGTACTCACGACCGCTGGTGGTCTTCTCGACGGTCAAAGCCATGGCTATACTGAAGAGATCTGAGACGAGGGAGAGCGCACTCTCTGTTTAAGCTCAGAAAAAAGATGATAAGAGAGAGTGGGTGAGGGAGCGAGGGTTGAGGGCTGAGTGAGGATCTATAAATAGGTTTAACGTGGAAAATCGACGGCCCAGATTGCCTCTGATTTGTCTCTTGGGTTGGTAGATCTGGTAAAGAGAAAAATTAATAAAAATAATAAATATTAAAATCACCCACGGAGGTGGAACGGGTACCCGATGCCGCTCATCTGTGTTCGTGTGTGGATATAAATTTATATTTACTGCTAATTAAATTTAAATTTTCAATAATATTTTTATATTAAAATAATATCGGATTAAAATATCAATGTAATATTATAATTTTTTATTTTTATCTAATTGATAATATTTATTTTCTCAATTCAAGTTAGTTATTTTGGTTATGTAAACGTAGAA
The DNA here is from genome assembly GCA_026212285.1 of Bursera cuneata. Classification (NCBI taxonomy): domain Eukaryota; kingdom Viridiplantae; phylum Streptophyta; class Magnoliopsida; order Sapindales; family Burseraceae; genus Bursera; species Bursera cuneata. Next base: position 37,579 of record JANLJB010005422.1, read on the forward strand.
TTAACTAGTTAAAACGTGCGATCATTAAAAGTTAATCTCTAAATTAATTAATTACCCATTAGAAAGAATAAGTATAGAAATCTAAAATGCTACGTTTTATAAATTTAAAGTTTGTAAATACTCATTAAAACATGCCCAGTTATTATGATCTGTATATGTAAAGTTTGTAAATAATAATTTATTATCTATTTTAATGCATTGTTTATTTAAATAAACAAATGCTCCTCACTAAATATGCGCATTTATATAAATTAAGAAGAGAATATCTCAAATGAAGGTTTACTCAATTGTTCTCATGGTAGCCCTCATGTTCTGCGTAGGTAATATTTAAAATCATATATGTAATGTGCTTTCCATTTATTGTTAACAATCTGTGCTAAGAAATTAATACGTACTTTTGAAGAATGTTTACTGTAACATTTCATATCGCTTGCGAATGATATGTTTAGATAAGTTAAATACTAGGTGAGTTCCTCAAACTGTTTGAGGTCTCTTAGGTTATAAAATCCAATAACAAAACCGTGACAGACTGTGTGTCCAAAACAGACAATATTCGACGGTGGACTAAAGTGTTATAGGATGGTATAAGAGCACATCCCAATCGAAAAAATGTTGACTTTCAAAGTAGCCTTTTGATTCGGGATGTTACATTTGTGAAGCTAAAGAAATTATTCGGTATTTATTATCTTTTAATTTGAAGTCGGGGTGTTACAATTGTGAAGCTAAAGAAATTATTCCGTATTTACTATCTTTTAATTTTGAATTCATACCAAATTGATCAATGTAAATATACTATTAATCCAATAATTATCAAAGACTGATTAGAGTCTCCTAATGCCTAACTAGCTTGCATGGGTTGTGGATTTTAAATTTCAGATTGATTGCAATGAAGTTGTTGGTCAAGTGAATTCAAAATGTTGCAATAATATCATATGCCGAGAGGGTGTGTGCCAGGCCAAGACGACGATCCTGATAAAAGTGGTGCATGCTTGGTTTCAAAATGGTCATTTACGTCATTACTATTACTGATCCTTAGTTTCTTACATATTTAATCTGTTTGGCTATTTAAAATGGTTATGATATGTGAATGAAAACCCTTTTGATCGTAGTTTTGGTAACTTTGTGTCATATTGAATGTCCAAGTGCTATGCAAAGTGGTTGATATATGCAGCTGTTTATCCTTATATTCAAATTGTTATTCGGATTCTTGCAAAAATGACTGACTTAAATTAGAGTATTTCATTAAAATTTGATATACTTTTAAAAAAATACTAGATATCATGAGCCATCGAACATTCGATACTATCTGTCGGTACTAACAGACACCGTTTGACTCTTAACAAACACTGTCAGACAATATCAAACTATCAAACGTGTCTATCATCAAGTAAATGGTTATGACATCTAAAGTTTAAAAAAAAAGGGTTAAAATTCAAATACCTCCTTGGTTTTGATCTATTTTTGAAATTTTTCTATATTATTGGGATCAATTAATTTCTTTTAAATCTATATTTTTATAACGCAAGAAAAGAAAAAAAATAAAAGAGAAAAAATTTTTTTTTTTTGTAAAATGAATATTATCTTACAAAAATTAGAAGAAATAATCAAATGCAAGAGACTATGTTTACAAATAGTAGGTCTAAATTTTTTTAATTATCTAATCAAACTGTTTGTACCCTTATGGGTTGAACCGTCGATCCACTGGTTGGTTTAGATTGTTTGTTAATAATTTTTTTTAGAGTTTAGTTATTTTTTAACACCCTTTAAATTTATTTATTTTCATATTTTAACCCTATATCTTACTATATCTAATGTCAATTTCTAAAATTTTAATCTAATATTAGGGACGATTTTATTAATATTAGAATTAAAAATTTTAAGAAATCCAATCAAAACTTCTTGTTGTTGAATCTTGTTGCATTGATTTCTTAAACAATAAAATAAAAATAATATATAATATATAATTTCAGTCAATCTCTTAATGTGGATACTTGTAAAACTATCACTTTAATGTACTTGGATCCAAACAATGCCATTGAATGCCAAAGAGAGGAAGGACGAGATCCATGAAGAGCCTTTTATCACGTGACTTATGAGAAAAATGGGTTGAGGCATAATCGATATTATCATGATAAAGCTCCGGAAATAGAGTTGGCAATCGCAATGCCAACCATTTGTTTGCTTCCAAATAAGAAGGATATTGTGCTTGACATTTTCTCACTTAGGTTTAGAGATTTTTAAAATTAATATTTTAATTCGTATATTTCAATAAAAATAAATTAAATATACCCTAGAATAATTAAAATAAATAAAATATAAATATTAAATTGTTAGTTGTAAAAATCTCTAAATTTAAAATAGTATAAGATTCTTCAAATGAAATTAAAAGGCATCCGGGCCAGCGCAAACAAATCTTTAATTCTCCTGATATAGTAGATTATATCATGATTTAAGTGAGAGACCGTGACAGTGAATTATGGTTACGTTAATCTCCCCTAAAGTCTCTCTCAACAACGTGAAGGTTAGGCTACAATGTGAAAGTTGACAAGCCTAACCAATAAGAAACTTAGCCTCAATTTGGAGTTTGATCATATATCTAACAAGTAACATACAAGGGAGACACATGTCACCATTTTTCACAATTTGACTGCCCATTGTTGGTCTTACCTCCTTAATCTTGGGTCGTCTTGTCAGTTGGACTAAACCATTGTGGGTTAGAAGTATTCTATACATCATTTTTAAACACATTTATTGTTAATTTATAAAATAATAATTTTATTTTAATATAAAAATAATTTTAAAAAATAACATATATATATACTTTTCACATTAAAAACATAATAAAAAATATTTTTTTTATTAAAAATCAAAGAGACAAACAATTAATAATTTTATTAATAAATATAATAGGTTATTTGATCATGTATATTTTTATAGTATCCTTTATTATATATAATCGTAAAACATTGAATTATATATTTAATTTTATGAACTTATTTTTAAAAATTAATTATGTTCTTAAATAAAAACTCGATTATTTAATTTTGAAATATTAAACATGCTTTAACAAAAATAAATAAGTTGTAAAGGGTAATGTTTGGAGGCGTATATAATCTCAGCCAATAGAAAAATCATCAAATGATACGGAAAAAAGAAAAAGCTTAGTTGGCCCCACAAAACAATCAATGTACTCGATTTAATGGGGCCCATGTTCCGTGGGGGACACAATCTTGGACAGGCGAGACGCTGCTCTCGAAGTAGGGGAGATGTGCAAATTGCAAGCAAGCGTCGGTGATCCAGACAATACAATATTAAAGAATACTTCAAAATATCTCAGCGGAAAAAATCTATGATCTCCCTCAAGCTTTGTTAAATTACATTTTTACGCTAAAAATTAATAAAATGACAATTTTTCTTTATTTCTTTCACTGGTATAATGGTGCCTCTAATTCATAACGCTAAAAGTTGAGATCAAAGGATAAAAGAGAAAATTATGATGTTTTCTTATTCTATTCCTTATTATAGGGTGAGATTGTATTTGATGAAACTTTAGGGAGGAAACTGATATTTAGTGAAAATGTAACGTGAGGACGACTAGAGGGGCCCACGAAGAAGCAGTGGTGATTGGAATGCTACGATGTCCATGTGCACTGAGAGGTTGAGGATGCCACGACCTTTCAAGACAAAGATTAGTTTATTAACCAAGAAATCTTTTAATTTAAAATAATAATAATAATATTTTAATAATATATATTTTAAATAATAAACAAATAGTTCTACATGAAATCTGTTATGTTAAGTTCTCAAAATTTATATATTTTTATTTATTTAAATTATTGATATATCTTAAAAATCATTTAGATCAATAATTTTATTATATTCTATGATTTTTATAATAAAAGTATATTTTTAATATAAATTAATTATTAGAATAAATAAAAAAGTATAATTTTTTTAGAGTTTTAGCACGTTACTTTAATAAAATAGGAGTTTAAGATACACGTTAAAACTATCCATAATGAAATAGAAGTTTAGAGTATGTTTTTAGGTCTCGCTTACTCAAATATGGAAAACATCTCAACGTGGTTTCTAAATCTAGCACTAACTTTTTAGAACTCTTGTAATTTTTTTCAAATTTCTTTTGATGAGTTTATAAATAAAAAAATAAAATAGAAAAATAGATTGGGAAGTTTACAATGAAAAATCAACATTATGACATTGACGAACATGCCCAATTATGATTCGTAACTACATTCATGTAGTGTAATTATGGATGGCTTATAATTTATAGAACACTCAAGGTTACACTTTTTAGTATAATTCTCGACAATTTAATAAATTACTCGACATCTTGCTCAAGATGTATCTAGCATCATTTGACAATTTTATAATATTGTTGAATTGTCTTCTTATAAATTCCATACAGCGATCAAATTCTATACAATATGATATGATATAAAATAATTATTTTAAAAATATTATGATTAAATTAATACTTAATTTTTTTCTTAATATAAAAAAAAGTCACCACTTGTATGGAGGAAGAAAACATCACCAGCCGACAGGCGACTTGGTTGTAATAGCTTCAATAATTAAATAATTCCTACTTTTTGGGACTAATTTGAATCATATGAAAAACATGGATATTATCTTAATTTGACCATTTTAATTTTAAAATAAGAAATTGCCTAATAATCCAAGAAATTGGAAACTAATAACAATACCCCCCTTGAAGTTTTACCAAGTATTTTTTCTTCATTAGGTTTAAGAAATCTACAAAATCATCTCTTTTTTTCTATTTTGTCATTTGACTTCAATTTTTAATCCTATTATTTACTTTTTTTTTTTATAATTGTTTCAAGAAAAGAACGAACAATTTGTGATTTTATAAAACTTTGAGGTAAAACAGTATTTTAAAACCTAAGGGAGGTAAATGATATTTACCCCTA
>JANLJB010005429.1:7009-18477 GCA_026212285.1 Bursera cuneata
TTTAAATTTAAAAAAAAAAAAAAAAAAAAAAAAATATGATTCGTACAAGATTCAATTACGTTTTGTGTCACGCTAACAAATTCTTAAATTTCTCACACCCTTTCTCCGAGTAATTACATATACACCTCAAGATATAACGAATATCGTTATCTCATTGATTTTTTTAGTAAAGTCCAATCTCGATTTTTATGATTTCGTTTGAAGAAACTAATAACTTATATAGGAAAAAAAAAATATATATATATATATATATATATATCCTTGTAATATAGTTTAAATAATAATGTTATTTTCATAAATTTTGTTAGTAACCTTAACTTTTCTTTCCTTATTTTCATGGGAGTGATGGTGTTATTTAGACTAATCATAGGAGTATATACATAATTTATATTATGTGCTGTGATTATTTAAAAAGAATAATAAAAATAGGGTTAAGTGTTATTAAAAAATTAATAGGATGATAATATTACTTACACTATTTAGAGGTGTATATGTAATTTTCTATTCTCAAGCTTATATGTAGATATATAGTACATTATTAAACAAGTAATTATCATTGACCACCTCTACTTTTTCTCATTTTTTCACTCATATAAGACGTTTACCATTTTTCTCTTCTCTCATCCTTAAGTTTTGAAAAAATCTATTCTCAAGTCATCCAGTTAAAAATTCGGTTAGTTAACGTTTATTAACCTCCATATTCTAATAAATTTATTATTTTATCCTTAATAGCAGATAAAAAATAACTAATTTTTTAAGGATAATATTAAGTTAAATGNATCAAATTACCCTTGAAATAAATACCAAAATATGTGTTATATTGTCCATTAAAAAGTAATTTTAATGTGTTAATATGTGTTAAGGTAATTTGATAATTTAATTTAATATTATCTTTTAAAAATTAAATTATTTTTTATATATGTTAGTAAGGGTAAAATAATAAATTTATTTAAATATAGAGGTTAATAGATGTTAACTAACAGAATTTTTAACTGAAGGATTCGAGAAGAGATTTTTTCAAAACTTAAGGATGAGAGAAGAGAAAAATGATAAACATTCTATATAAGTGAAAAAAGAAGAAAATGTAAGGGTGATCAATGATAATTACTCATTATTAAACATACTATTTCCATAGAAAATTTAATTAATATTAAAAATAAATATATTGTAAATAACGTGAAAATTATTCTATTTGATTTACTTCTTGAAAGCCACAACAGTTTACCGCTAAAAATCCGAATCTACTTTGCCTGCAAGCCACCTTATTAACACTGTAAACGAGCACACCATCACCGTTGACGGTTGCGCTCCGTTGGTTCTCTGTTCACAGCTCTCTGACTCTGACTCTCCCAATGGCCGGCAGCACTCACCACATCTCTCAAACAATACGACACTCGTTCACATCTCTACACAACTCAAAAACTCCGCATCACTTCACAAAGAATCTAATAACCACGTTTCCGGCACGTGTTTCTTCTCGTAGCTCCGTGAAACTAACTTCTTATTCACGTTCTATATCAGCAGCAGCCACTAACGTCAGCTGTAGTAGCTTCACGTGGGACGACGTCGTTCGAGTTTCCCAACCTGACCACTCCCGAGGTGATTCTTCCGATCTCCGTGGGTACTTCGATAAAATCAAAATCTGCAATCGCGGTTCGGTAATTCTCTATCCAATTGGAACTTTTCATATATTTATTTTCCTAAATGTTTTTGTAATTGAAATAATTTGCAGGAAATGCAATCCGAGTTCGTTCCATTCATCATCGAGAGCCAAGTTGTTGGTTACTTACATAATGGGTAAAATAATTTTGATTTCTCAATATATAAGACGAATGTCTGTAAATATATTGGCTTAATTGGTGTTGATTTGGTTGGAATTTGGGCAGTTTCTTCGCTAACCATTTGAGAAGATACGATGACGTATTTGTTTACTCCGAAAATAACGGAGGAAGATTTGGCAGTCACGTGACGTTAAATTCAAAGCTGAAAACAGCGGAGGAGAGGACGAGAGTTGTTGGAGAGGTAGTTAAATGCTTGGGTGAAGAAGAACTGATTCCAGGTATTAGAAATGAGGTATAACTACTTTTGCTGATTGGAAAGATAGAAAATTCACTACTTTCAAAAGCTAGATGGATGCTTCCCTTGATAAAGTGTGATGGATAATTGAAACGCTTTGGAATAACATCTTGGTTGATTATGAATTTGATTGGAATTTTTATCAGCTGTACCCTGTGATATCGGGGTTCGGTGCACCTACATTTTTCTCCCTTGAACGTGCTGCTGCTCCTTATTTTGGAATAAAGGTGTGTATATGTCTTTTGGGTTTTGCATAATATAGCATCTTGAACTTTTACTATTTGCAAAAACAACTTTAGCTTTAGGAATTAGTTACTTTACCCACATTGTGCATACAGCTGGAGATATTGTGGTAACAATGTATAAGTTTGTGTTTTTATTACTCAGGGTAGGATGCTTAGTGATGATCCAATAAAATAATTGTCTGGAACTTAGTAAATGATCTGTAGGCAGTTAAGCATATTACTATATGATGGGTACGGAGTAGTACCAAGGAGGAAACTTGGTTTAAATAGACTGTTGGCTATATTTCTTTCAGCAATAACTTTGCTAGTCAGATACTATTTGTATGAGCAAGGATTTATTAAGAATTTCAGTGTCTTTGAGCTATAGTATTTTTTAATTTCTAGAGATCTTGTCAACACTAGTATTACCATGTTGTTGTCTTGCTATTTTTAATAATTGGTGTTGTATCATTGGAAGAGTAATGTTTTTGATACTTTTACTGATGTTGTAGTTGTACTGTGACTACCGCCTTTGAAAGTCTTTTTTGTTTTTTTCCTAAATCTCGTGTAATACACAATGCTTACACCAACAAGCACTAACTGTGTCAGAATTTATAATCATAACAACCTTAGGTTGCTGCCGTTTAAAAGGTGCAATTTTTCTTTTTCTTATTGTGTTGCTTCTTTATTTCGTAATATCATGAAATCTATTATTTTTCATGTCTGATAAAGGAACAGATGATAATTTTCAAAATAGATACTAAACATGTTGTTTATACCTATCAACTCTTTAATGATTATTGCTGTGTAAGATGCATTCATTTTCTTTCCAGTTGCCTCTTTTGAAAACAGGCATATGGTGTTCACATGAATGGCTATGTTGAAAAAGATGCGCAGAAATTTCTATGGATTGGAAAAAGAAGTCAAGTGAAACCTACTTATCCTGGAATGCTTGATCATCTAGTTGCTGGAGGATTGGTTTGTGACTGACTCGTTTCATCTGCTTTCATCTTTTGAAATGTGGCTTATGACTTTATAGAGTTGATCATTCATTTTAGTAATGCAAAAGTCTTTAATTGATTCTCCAGACTCAAGTGACCTTTTTCCAGTAAAACCAATTGAAGTGCTTGCAATGCAGCAGAAGATTCTAAATATATGGAAATTGTCCACAGGACTAACTTTCTGAGAGGTTCTGCTAAGGAATTATTTTTAATTAAAAAATAAAAATTACAAAATGGCTGAACAGCAACTATCATTCTGATGTGCCTAAGTATTGTTACCTTTATTTATCTCATGGAGAAGAGGAGGGATGAGGCAATAGATCATTTTGTAAAGTGCTCTCTCCATTATGCCAGCTATAAAATGTGCTAACATGAACTTTGGGCAGCAGGAGAAACTTTTGAGCATGTAGAAACTGATAACTTTGGCTAGCTAGAAAAAATAATAATAAATAAAATAAATGTCCTAACATGAACTTTGGTCAGCAGGAGAAACTTCTAGAAAAAAATATATAGATATATAAAAAAAAATTCCACCGTTGCCAGGGATCAAACCCAGGTCGCCTGCGTGACAGGATACTCACCACTATACTACAACGGCCTTGATGATAACTAGAGAAACTTTTATTACATCAATTTCTAATATTTAAATGGTCTTGTAAAGAAAGTAACGGGAACTTGAGCTCACAGCAGAATATCATATGGTTAAAAACCTAATGCTAGTGGGAACTTGAGCTCAGAGCAGAATGACTTATGAAAAAAACCTGATGCTAGTGGAAAATCTTTGATTTATTTCTTTATACTTGGAGGCTGCAATACTTTCAATTGATGCCACTGGATGGGGTAGAGTTGACAAGAATAAAAATCAATAGTTCATTTCATTTGAAAGTCCGTTCTCTAAATTCTAGTTCTTATGCTCATTATTTCTCTGAGACAATTCCCTAATACAGTGTATTCTAATGGTACGTACAGCCTCATGGTATAGCTTGTGGGAAAAATCTTATCAAGGAATGTGAAGAGGAAGCGGGAATACCCAGATCTATATCCAACGGGTAAACTTTCCTTCACTTGTTAAAATTTATTTCAATTTAGCTGGATGCTTTGTTCACAATATGAAATATACCATTCTTGTGAAAGTTACTCAAAATTCTCTCTTGTGGGTGATTGATTTTTTCTAAAGGATTTGGATATAATTCTTTCACAGAGCTGTGCCGGTTGGTGCTGTTTCTTATATGGACATTGATGGGTATAGATACAAAAGAGATGTTCTATTTTGTTATGATTTGAAACTACCTGAAGGCTTTTTACCTGTGAATCAAGGTAGTCAAATTGAAGCTTGATTTTCATCAATAGTTGGAGTAAATTTACCAAATTGAGCTTTGTTAATCTGCTAATTTATATTAGAATTCCATCAGTGTTAAAGATTAGTTATTCATTCTAATATATGTATTATCTACAGCTGCTATTATTCTATTCATTGTAATGGCATATAACATGTTGCAGATGGAGAAGTAGAGGGTTTCCAGTTGATCCCAGTGACACATGTTGCGAATGTTGTACGTAGGACAGAATTCTTCAAGCCAAATTGCTCCCTTGTCATTATCGATTTCTTGTTTCGACATGGGTATGTGTTTCTATTGATCACTTCCACTGTTTATCTCACTTTTTGAGTTTTCAGCAAAGAACAGATAAAAATAAGCCATTATAGAGAACTGCATATGCTTGCTCTACCAAATAGCTCATGAATTGGAGTTGGTCTTCATCTTCCATGGTTCAAACTTGATTCGTTGTTCGAAAAGAGCATAAATAACCAAAGTCAAATGCAAAAAAAGGAGATATTTTCATTCCACCTCTACAACGGTTAGAAACTCAGTTGCATCGTAACAATCTAACTTCGTAATGTTTGTCCTTATTGTTGCAGGTACATTTGCCCTGAATCTTTTGGATACCTGGATATACTACAGAGTTTGAGGAGTGGAGATTGCTCCTAATCATTCTTGCCATTTATATTCTTTTCTTTTAAATTAAAATTACTGAGCGTTATTTAAGGATGTCCAATCTTTTGTTTGGGAGAAGAGAATTGGAGCATCACAGACGTTATCTATTAATTGAAAGAAAAGGGAGAAAGAACGGCACTTTTAAGTTTTATCTATGATTTTCTTGGCAACACCAACACCGCCTTCTGTCTCTTACCATCAACAGAACAGAAAACATAGAGCCAGAAGAACGATTTTGTCAGACCTTTTAAAACTTTCAAGTAATAGAAAACTCAACCTGTACTTGTAGTATATGCTCTCTCTTGAACTTCGGTTTAAAATATCATTTTATTCACACACACAAATCGACAAAAGGGAACATATTTTCTTTTCTCTTCGTTTTATTTTCACTTCCATTCATTTCTTTAAAAAAATAGGAGATACGATTTGACACAACCACATTTTCGTTTACTTTAGCCCAAAGAAAAAGAAGAAAAATAAGAAGAAAAAAAAAAAAATATATATATATATATAGCGTAACTGTGAAACATATGTAGCTCCCGGGATCCAAACTGATCAATCCAAATTCAGAGTTATCATCAAGAAAGACAATAGTACTACTACATTAAGGCTTAAGCACCATGTTGGAAATAATTGGCTTATGCATAGCTGGTTTATTTCCTGAAGATGTGAATTATAACGAAAAGCAAGGCAACTCCATGTTAGAGCTTCAAACTCTCAATTCCTCAACCCCTGGTGCCAGCAGCTCAAATACAGCTTCCACTTCACTCTGATCAACTTCCTCCAAGCTTGGCGGATTCCACTTAGGATTCTGCTAAAACATGATTAAGAAAACTAATGAGAAAACTACATGAAAAGACAAGCCACAAGGAAATGGAAAATATGCATTAAAGGTCTCAAAATGATGCAAACTATGAACATATATCATTCGCAATTAACTAGTTTCCTTCCGAATCAATAATGAAACAAGAAAATGATGCAGATTTAATTTTTAATTTATATAAAAGTTATAATCAAGTAATAACGATCACCTGATCTTTGTCCACTAAGACTGCTCGGACACCTTCAGCGAAATCACCTCGCAGAGAAGATTTTAGAGCAATTCGATATTCAGTTTTCATCACACCGGTTAGCTGAATGCCACAATGTGCAGGGAATAAATGTTACTTTTAACCATTTTCCATCAAAGAATGAAATTGACAACGCAAAAGAAAAAAGAAGAAAATTTCAGCTCCAAACTTACCGTTGATAGTCCATTGTCAGGTTTTCCATAAGCTGATGCAACTCTAGAGAAATACTTTTGTGTTAAGCAAAGAGAAAATGGAGCACCTTTTCCCAGACCTTGAAGAGCCTCATTAGCCCACTGTACCACTGGAAATAGACAACAGGACTTAGAACTTTGATGAACGTGAAATCAAACTGAAGCAGCCCACTATCACCGATTACGACTCAACATCAGAAAAAAAATAAATAAATAAAAAAAAGGAGCTCCTAAGTGGCATCAATATCATGTTATTTCATCTTTCTTTCCCACCATATACAAAATGGGTCTAATTTGCCTACCTGACGCATCAGTACTCGTTTGATGTTTTTTCAGCCCTTCGATCATCTCCTTGACTGACTTTTCTGCACCAAAGGTCGAAATTATGTGAGCTAAAAGCGACTTCAACTGGGCCTCACTTCCAGGATCACTTTTGTATTTTGTCAAAAGCGCACTGACATCCTGATGTGGATCTTCGGAACTGCCATCAATCAGTTATGTGAATTTTCTATTGGGAGGCAGAAGACCTATAAATTACTATATCATACAATTCCTCTACTTCATGTCAAGCAGCAGATTTCAGTTAAAAACATGAAGAATTGCATCCCAGAACCACAAGTATATGCAATGTAGAAGTTATTTTGATTGAACAGTTAAAAATTAGGTAATGAAAAAAGAGGCCCCACCATGAAGATATCATGCGACAACAATCCTAAAACTAAAATCCGAAATCCCCAAAGAGATGGATTTTTCATATTATTTGACCATGCTAATATGAATGAATAGGCAAATATTATACTAAATGTTGGTTAAATAAAATAAAAAACTTATTAAATCACAATTTGCAAGTGCTAAATATAAATTCATTTCCATTAGAACAAAAGTAGATGTCAAAACTTGAAGAATGGTGGAAGACATACAAGGTAGTTGCCAAAAGGGCCTCCCTCAGTGAACCTAAATTCCCAGATGGCACATAATGCGTTCCAAGTCCTACAAACAACGCATCAGAAGGTGTGGAAATCCTCTTTCCAGTCATCCCAAGGTAAAGACCTGCAATGCTTTAGAATTTGTTAAACTGCATGAACACAGAGATCACAAAATAAAGAAAGAAGAATACCAACAACTTTAAAAAAGCTACTTATATCATTTCACATAAATGACAATAAAGAAAGAAGAATACCAACAACTTTAACGAAAGCTATTTATATCATTTCACATAAATGACAACCAACATCTATGCAAGTTTAACATCTGCGATAAGCCAATTCTGTTAGCACAGCAGCGTCAGGTAACAAAAACCATACCAGTGGATCCTCCTCCTGGACTTTGTGCTGCTATATATGAAAATCCAACATCTGGAAACAAGCCGATTCCATTTTCTGGCATGGCCAGAACAGTTTTCTGGAATGGATTTACAGAAATTAAGAATCTAAGACGAACTTATATTGCACTTATATTTAAAGTGTGACACAAAATAGCCTCCGTATGATGAGTCAACAATAATTTATACCTCTGTTACAATTCTGTAGCGACCATGGCCAGATAGGCCAATTCCAAAACCCATTGTTATGCCATCCATGAAGCTCATAAATGGTTTCTTGTAATCAGAAATTTTGCATATTAGCGAATACTCTGCAGCGAATACCTGGCAGAAAATGCAGCACGTTATAGAATTTAACTTAAGGTGACAGAAAAGTATACAAGCACAATTCTAAAAAGACAAATTAGTGCACAACCACACACAGTACAAATTGAAACCTACAATATATTGAGATTGTTTCCAATAGAGCATATATGCATGTTACTGTAAATATTCTACACAAAAAAAGGCACATGAAAAAAGAATGATTTAGCTTGATATTGAAAACTGCAATTAATGACACAAATAGAACATCGTGAGCATATTTGTGCATATGTGTGCGCTTGGGGTGTGGGAGGGGAGAGGTGGCTGGATTTGTGGCAATGCTTACATAGATGCATGTCAAAAGTCATATACAAGATTATTTCAATTATTTTCAACTACAATTATTAAGCAGAAAACTTCAATCACAATGATTTATTAAACACCATTTCTGATCCTCCTCCAAGTAGTATGAAGAGAAAACACATTAACTCATTTGAGCGCCTAAATGTATCCAAATTATGTCTTACAAGTCAAAAATCATACTATAAATGCAGTCCATGGAATTTTTTCTACAATAACATTTGAGTAAAATTATTTTAGGATTATCTAAATAAGTATCTTTTAGAACCATTTTCATGCATTATTTAGAATTTTTTTTCTAGATTAAAATTTGAGTGAAATTACTTTAGATTCTTTAAATAAGTATCTTTTAGAACCATTTTCATGCATTATTTAAAATAGACACATAGGAGTGCGTCTCTAAGAATTGATATTTGATCAGCAACAGTTTTGGAGAAGTTGATCACTGATGGTTATGTTCTTTATAAAAGAACAAAGATATTGCACGAAGCAAATATGATAGACAAGGTAGTCATCTTCACTTCTCAACTAGCTTTTAACAAAGTGCATATGGTGATGAATTTGATGATTTCTACTTAGGACACAAATCAAGGAGACCTCAATCATATCTGACAGTTGATTTTTGGTTGTAATCTGCTTGACATCACCACCTGCAGATAAACTAAGATCTGGATTATCAATTAGACAAGCACTGAACAAGTCAAGTTATAACAAAATGCAAAATAGCTCAAACCACAACATAATATCAAAAAAAACATGTAATAGAAAAAACACATGTTTGCTACAACAACTTTAAAGTGATAAACAGATTATCAAGCAAGCATGGAAGGATACAACATCCATAGCAAAAGACATGCATTATAAGAAAACCTTCTGCACAAGAGGAGTGTGTTTGTCTTTTTGAATTTCAGCAACAACCCCCTTGATATCCATACCTGCATTTTCCATCAATGATTACCTCAAAACCTGCCCTATCACTAAAATTAGATAACCCATAAATATGTAAACATATGCATTTGAACTAGTCTGTACACGCTCGGATAATATCATTAAGCCAAATGAAACTCGAAAAACTACTTCAATAGAATATTACACTCTAACGTTCGTTAATTACCTGCACAAAAGGCACGAGGTGAGCTGCTCTCAACTAGAACACATTTGACTTTTGGGTCTGATTCCCACTCGTCGAGAAAACTTTTGTATTTTACATCCATATCTGACCATCATCAGAGAACTACAAGTTAGTATAAACAGAACCCAACAACTGGAGCGAAAAGCATCATAAATCAAAACTGATACCAACATAAAATCAATTAAAGACAAAATTTTAGTGTCCATCCTAACATTGGATACGGTTAAGCAGTTACAGTGACTTATCGGTCAAAATAGTCGACAAATAAGAATTGAGGAAAAAAAAAAAAGAATCAAACCTAGATTCATTGCGTTAAGAGCTTTGGGACGATCGAGAGTGATGACAGCGACGCCGTTTGGGTAAACATTTCCTTTCACGAACTCTTCGGAGCCAGTTGCAGCCATGATCGAAAAAGTCCTAGGATTAGAATTAGGCGGAGAGAATTTGAGGAAACGACAAGTGAATTGATGTCGTTGAGAGAACGAAATTGCTAAGGATGATGATGATGAATTGATTAGGATTTGAGAAGCTTTGAGTAGGCTTCTCATTTTATGCAAAAGGTAGAAATGTGACTGTGCAAACTGTAAATTAACTGAAAGAGGTTTGGATGATTTTGGGTTTCTGTTGACTCCTTTGACCTTTCCGTTTGGGTTTCAATTAACGGGGTGCAAAGAGTAGGCCCATGATCACACCTGTCCAATCCAACACTCAACCGTTTCGGATTTAATTTTCTTTTTTAAGTGGAGGCCCATGCTCAATGGCCCACGGGCGTCGGTAGATGCAGACATGTAGTAGACTTTGTTAATTTGCTTGTAAATTCTTACTTGTTGGTTTATCATTGAAGAGAAAGAACAAATAAAAGATCTTTCTTAAAATATTGAGAGTATTGAAAAATATTCGTTAAAAGTCTCAGTATTAATACAAAACGGTACCGTAATCAGTGAAATTACTTTTTCTATTTTTTTTCTTTAACCTTTAAAATATTTGATATAGGCATGTGAGGAATAAGGGAAGTAGTCATAAATATCTAGACTGAACTTAAAAGTAACAATATGATTGATAATTCTATAATAATGAGTATAGTAAATAAATCATACCAAAAAAAAAAAAAAAAAGAGGTCAAAATTTGTAAATATTTTATCATAAAACTTTGACTATGTAATAAGAGCTAAGTCGTTTCTTCCTTTTAAGTGTTGACTTTTATATGTTAACGTTTTTAGGTAAACTAATAGTATATGAGAATTTTCAAATGCATATAAATCTTTGAGATGTGCTGCACCTTCGTCAAAGGCAAGTGAAAAGGTATTCATTGGAAGAAACGACATTTATATTGTAAATTTAACTATAAAACCAACAAAATAAAGTCAAGGGTGTAAATATGAAGAACCAAAACATTAGCAATGTAATATGAAAAGAGAGAGAGCTAGAAAGGGGTGGCATTTATAGGCAGAATGGTCTCCAACCCCTCAAATCACAATTCTACGACACAAATGTCCATATATCTTTATATTTTGAAGTTGATTGTCATATGATGCCACTTGTATCACTTTGATGTTGAGTAAGCCAACTATCTCCTCCAAATTTCTATATATAAGCTGAAGTATGAGATGACAAATTGGTGGAGATCCACCTATATAAAATAATTCAGAGTTTCAATTTTGAGATTGATATTTTATACAGGAAATTGATTAAGCCGGTCAGTTGAATTTCAATACCATAGCAGACCCACTTGGATTATTAATCGCATTTGGATTCCACTTCCACCTATCAATCCAAAATAATTACGTAAATAAAAC
>JANLJB010005430.1:2858-17480 GCA_026212285.1 Bursera cuneata
ATGAAGTTGTGGGTACTGCCACCATCAATCAAGACTGTCAAGTCCTTGTTCTTCAACTTGCCTAAAACACGGATGGTTTGGGGATGGTCAGCTCCGGCAATAGCGTGGAAGGATATCTCTGGTAAGGTGTTCAGTCCTTCCATTTCTGTTGGATTTTCTTCTGGGTTTTCCTCATCTTCTTGGGGTGAATCTGCTATCATAAATAGTTGTGGCCGCTCACATCGATGTCCCAGTGAGTATTTCTCATCGCAGTAATAACATAGGCCTTTTGCTCGTCGGTCACGAGCCTCCTGATTGGTGATTCGACGGACTGACATGGGGGAAGTGTTTGGCCCACTGTTGGGACGCTGAGATGGTGAAGGGCCTAGAACCCCAGCAGAAGGATTAGGTCCTCTCGGCACTTGGGTTATGATTGGGATGCGGCTAGGTGGTATGGTTTTCCTTTGAAGAAGATTGCGTTCTTCGATCAACCTGGCTACTCCAATGGCGCCTGCCAAGGTGCGGGGTTGCTTAATTTTGACATCCAAGCGGATTTCATCTCGTAAACCCGCAATAAAGCAACCTATAAGGAATGGTTCAGGTAAACCTTCGACCTGGTGGGAGAGTCTTTCGAAGGCCTCTTGATATGCTGCCACGGATGATGTTTGTTTCAGTCGGGACAAGGCTTCTGAAGGATCTTCGTATTCAGTAGGACCGAACCTAAGGAGGATGGCCTTGGTGAAGTCATCCCATGAGAGTGGACCGCGGAATTTGCTCAACCATCTGTGCCTCATTGTAACGCGATACCTTCTAAATGAAAGGAGGCAAGTTGTACTTGGTTCACGGCAGCAACATTTTGGAACTCAAAGTATTGCTCCACTCTGTAAATCTAGCTAATTGGATCTTCTCCATTGAATTTTGGAAAATTCAACTTGAGTTGTTATTGGAGTTGTGGACAAAAACTGGTGGCAGTGCTTGAAGTGGGTGGGGGGTGGGAGGATTCCTTTTGTGCGAGGGGGTTAATCTCAGGTTGGTGACCATTGGCAGTAGGAGTTGATCGCAGAGCTTGAAGTTCTATCAAGACCGCCTGCAGAGTTGCATTCACTTGATCAAAGCTTGACTCATGGCGTGCCAAGGCTTCATTGACCTCATTGCGAAACTCAGCATTGGTTTTTCCTCGTGTGTCAATGGATGGAAACGCGGCTCTGATACCAAATGTTATGGTTAAATTTGAAAGAGAAGAAAAGAGTAAGAAGAGCTGGAAGACAAGAGTTAAGAACAATTGTAATATATGATATTTTATTAAGTTCAATTGGACTCTATTTATAGCTGCACATGCACAGCTTTGTTGATAACAACTGATGGCTAAAATCAAGGAGATAATGGCCAAGTAATGGCCTAAGACCAGGAGAGCTTGCACGCAAATAGGAAGTGGGGTCATCACTAGGTAAAAGGCATGACCAGGTAAAAGGCACGTAACAGATTATTGAGATATATTATTTGCCCATGATAGTAAATTATTAAATGAGCAATATTAATAATAATTATTATTCGTAACCGATGGGTGTTCAAAATATTTTAATGAAAGGAAATAGCCTTACCCAAATCAAAACTCCAGAGTTTTTTATTAGCGTTTTATATCCAAAAAAAAAAAAAAAGAATCTAATTTTTCATTTTGAAAAACATTTCTACTCCATATTAACATAGTAGTAGAAAGATTACCGTGTTGCATCTAGACTTCAATAGGTTTAACTTTAATTATATTAATGGCTTTGCATCGTTGGTTTGGTTCTCTGTTAGCTCTTCAAAATGAAAAAGCTAGGTGATTTCTTGGGAAAAAAAAAAAGCAAGAAAAACCGCATAATATTTCATTAAACAAAATTATAGTTACATAAGCAATCTGATATTGCTACCAATTGGTGCATATGTTTGGTTGGACTGTGTGTTTGGTGTTGTTTCCTACTATGCTAGGTTTATTTAGGAAAAAATTACTCTAAGCCTCCAACTAAATCTCGAGAAATACTTTACTCCAAACTTTTACTAAACTAACATTTATCCCCAAAAAATTAACACTATTTTCTCTAAAACTAACACTTACCCTCCAAAAATCTGGGGGATAAGTGTTAGTTTTTTATTAGTTTTTTGGGTAAGTGTTAGTTTGACAAAAGTTTGAAGTTAAATATTTTCTTGAAATTTAGTTAGGGGGTTCTTGTTATTTTTCCATTTATTTAGTGAAGTTGTTGCTTTGACTTTTATGAAGCATCGAAGAAGTTGTTAAAAATAAAGCAAAATGGCCTGCGTTTTTGTTCATCTTCGAGCATATTCTATACTATATGGTTAATGTTGAGTGATTATGATACTCTATTCAAAAGTGTACCTTATCATTACCCTATGAGGGTAGAAGATGATTTGGGCACATAATTTTCGAAATGAATGTGATGCTCTCAAGCCATTGAGAAGTGGTATGTTGGAAATCGGTTATTTTGCAAGGTGGGCTACTGAGTGGGAACAGCTTGCCGAGCCATTGATTTCAGAGTTAAACTTCACTCTCTTATTTAGATGTCTACAATTGCTGTCCCAACTTACTAGTGTCTTTCCTCTCATCTGATTACTCTTTGCACTCTGGGATTGCTGATTGAGATATGATTTCAGCTAATAAACATATTTCCAAGCCTGTCAGTAAGTGAGTTTCAATTGGACTGTAAAGGACTGCCTTCAAATGCTGACTTGATCTTCCAGCAAACTATTTTATTATCTTTTGGAAAAGTTTTACCTTGAGAAGATTCTCTATGGATTTCGATGAGCAAAACTGAGAAGGAACTTTGATCAAGATCAAGAACACAGCTGCTATAAACGAATAAGATCCGGTAAATCATCAGCTGATAGCTCAAGTAAAACCACTTTCTTTCCATCCACACCCAAATTTGCAATGAAAATAAAAAAAGGCAAGAAGAAAGAATTGCAATGCAGTTTATAGTTGAGATGTCCATTCATCAATTTCGGCAACAGTTTTGTATAATCTTAAACATGATTAACAAGTTTTTAGATCTTATAGCTTCAATCTAGAGTTAACCCTCATCTTTTTCTTTCTTAGCCAAGTTTTAAAATTTGGGTGTTATTTGAGATATTTGTACTCGAAGGCTAAATTTTTTGACCTCTTGTAACTTAAAAAAAATTTAGCCACCAATAGTTTTAGAAAATGACATATGTCTCCCTTTCCGTTAATTTAGACTATTGAAATAATAAATTTTGAAAAAATATATATAATTACCATTCATTAAAATAATTTTATATTTTATAATATTTTTAATAATTTTAATATATTTAAAAAATAAAATAAAGGTAATAAAACTCAAAATTTATATGTAATTAATTATTTATTATATTAATATTATTAAGATTATAAATTTTTGAATTTATAAATATTTTTGAATTTTGTAAAATATAAAATTAAAAATATTATAAAACATAAAATTATTAAAGGTAATTTTGTCATTTTGTTAAATTTTTAAACCGTTAAATGTCGGGTTGGTCATTTGTGAAACTCGACTTCGGGTCTTAATATATCAACCCGATTGGGTTCGGGTTTTTTTGGGGTTGGGCCCTGAAAACCCGAAACACAACCCAACCTGAATATATTGTGTAGAACATATTTAAAATAGATTGCGGATACTAGCATTCAAACCCTTTACCATCACTTAACCCTTTAACAAGATTACCACTCGGTTACCTCTCAATTTATGAAAAATCTGTAAACAAATTTTATTTATTATATAAAAATATTTGAATTAAACCCGATCCAAACTCAATCCGAACAGTCAAAAATTTAATACCTCCCAACCCGACTCGAACCTGACACAAACCCGACCAACCCGAACACGACGGGTTCATTTTTTGTAAAACCCAAATTCGATTCCATTTTTCCTGACTCGATCGGATTCGGATTTTTTCAGGTTGGGCCAAACCTGACCTGACCCGACCCGTGCCTAGCCCTATAATTCACTCCTATACTCAAAATATGGTGATCCCAAGAGAATTGGAAAGTGTGATATCAATGACGAGTGAAGACTTGATACATACATACATGGATGAGAAATGTTCTAAGATAAATTAACAGAAAACAGTACATGGATATAAAATGTTGTAAGATAAATAGTTTGTTGGATTGTGACTCCAATTCTTGATCTGACCATATAAGCTCACAGTGTGACATTTAAAAAAAGAATTTTTAATAAGGTCTATAGTGGTAGTTGAGGTCTTGGATTGATGGGTCCAAGAATGTAGCCTTGACTTGATGGGGTTGCAAATGTAACGCCCCACAATATGAACTTTATTTAATCGGTTATGATTAATTATTCACAATTAATTATAATTATATTTTCTTAATTTAAGTTAATTTCTAGTAACGAGAGTGAGAAAAAATAGAAGAATATAAAGATAGAGTTGCATAATAAATAAAAATTTTCTCTTATTAAAACTATAAAGGTCTCTATATAGAACTATATTTAGGTTTAAATTTTCTTTTTTTTATCCACTTTCTTAGTAAAATATATTTTTCTTCTCTGATCCTGGTTTTTCTTGTTATTAGAGTTGTTCTTTTATTTTATTTAGTTAATGTGTTATTGGGGTTGTTCTTTTATTTTATCTAGTTAATTTATTGTTATTATATTTTATCTAATTAATTTATTGTTATCGCATTTATTTCCTAAAGAGATGGTAAAATATAAGTTATTTTTTTTATAATTATCTTAATTAATCTACTTATTTAATTTATTGGATCCCAAGTCCCAATTGCAGAACTAAAAAAGACACTGTAACCTACGGTCAAAACCAACCACGTTGTTAGTGATGGTGCACTGATCCTCACTCCACTAGCGGCCACGTAGAAAATTGCCGTCACCGTGAAGGGCTTCCCGTGGCTCAACGCTCATGGTTCTCCATCTCACTGCCTGGTAAATTATCATTATTAAACCACTTTAATAGGGTTTTACATCGGTAGAAAACGACGCCGTTATGAACAATAACTCCAATGGAGTAGATGCGCCTCCACAGCCGCTTACCGAAGAATCGGTGCCCTTCTTCAGAGAAGGCATAACTTTTATTCTCTCCCGATGGTCGGCCCTTCAGATGGCCGTGGAGAACGAGTGGGGCGGCCGTAGCTCCCGCGCCCTTGCCGACCAGCTTAGCTCAGATATTTTCTCCTGGTTCACCAACTCCAAAGGTACTCTTTTTTCTTTGCATTCTGACCTCGTGTTGGGTTTTATATCCAAATTTGGTAATTTGATTGGTTATCTTTACCATTTTAGGTTGAATATTTCTTTTCGCTTAAGATTGAGTTCAACTTCTTTCTGTTTAAAGTTTTGCAGCAAATTCATATTCCTATATTTAGTTTAAGGGCATTGTGTTGGGCCTTCGCTATGTTTTGGTCATGAAATTACTTGTATTTTTTGCGCATAAACTGCCATTGACAGCTTTTTATATATTATTATAGTAAAGGTGTATTTTAAACTTGTGAATTCCATATTGAACAGTGTTGTTATGATGCGTTAGGCCTCTTTTTTTTCTTGTTTTTGTTTTTGGGTGCGTGGACTATTGGCCTTACTCTCACAATCCAATAGTAGGTCAGTTTTCGTTTTCTCATTGTGTTGTTTTGACCTTCAGAGGCACTGTATATTGATGGTCTAGAGAACATTCTCGACGAAGCTATGATTTCTCTCAACACCATGGCTGAGGATGGTAGCATTGAGGAGGTATGCTTTCTTATCTGATTTTTCATCTTGTGTTGGTGCAATTCATTTGTGTACATACTGCCATAATTGTTTTCAGTTAGTCAAGCTCATGAAGTAATTGTTTTTATATTTTTGCATCTATGGCTTCTTTTAACTTCTTGTGAACTTTTCCAATTTTTTTTAAGTAAATCCTGGTGGTTCCTTTATGGAATTATACCGGAGACTTGTAATTAACAGATTCATCTTCGTTTTTTTTTTTTTTTGAANATTCATCTTCGTTTTTTTTTTTTTTTCAAGCTACAGACATTTATTCTGTTTTGTAGTAAAAGGAATGTTGTTCATAAATGTTCATGATATTTGTTCATTTTATGGATCAAGCATGGTTGGGTCTAAAACTTAATCAGATATAGCTCAGAGAGATTTGATTCAGTAGTTTTGGTGGTATAACAAATTTGGATCTATTGAACCTATATCTTGAATGACTGTGTTTGTGCATTGTGTATGCTTCTGCTCATGTGCGGCATCTTAGGTTATCCAGGCAGTTTTCACCCTCGAAATTTTTACAATTATGCATTTTCTTTGAATTTTTGCAGGTATCAGAAAAATTGATGATCATGCATGAGGAATGTTTGGAAGGTAATNTATCACTCTATTGTAAAACTTAGGGAAAGCAGTTCTCAGACAGTAGCTCATTCTCATGTCAGACAGGTATAAATTTCTTGCTTTCCAATGCCTGTGAGGATAAATTTCTTTTAACTACCCGACCAAAACCTTAATATGGCATCAGTAACATTTAATTTTATGTTATAGTTTCTGGATTGTTAGGGGCATTGTCGTTATAACTAAGTGCTTCTGATTGAAAGCTTTTTGGCTTTGCAAAACTACCAATTAATTGGTCTTATATAGAGGTTGAGTCAATTTGCATACATTTAATTCATTTTGTTCTTGTTTGGATCCCTTCTGTGTATCAGGCTGTGAATGATGATGATGGTGATGATAGCACATATGATGATGACACATCAAATATGATGGTGGATGCACCAGAATCTGAGTCAAAATCAGATTCGGCTGACATACCAACGAGCGAGGCAAGGCCCAGGGCAGCTGAAGCAGAAGATGGATGGACAGTAGTTTCATCTANGACGTGGTAGATGTAAAAGGAATTAGATTGAACCTCTCATTACCTTGAATCCCGAGAGCCCACTACATATTTTGCCCTTGTCTTTGTCAGTAGCAGTAGTAGTAGTATGTGTTCTTAAGGGCATTTTTGGTTTGTTATTTATCTCGTTCTTCTCCATGCTTAAGCAAAAGTTTCGTGGTCAAGGAATCTTTTGTGGCACTGATTTCTTTGTACATTCAGAATCACTAGATTTGATTGAACGTTTGGTGACTACTGTTTGATAAATCAAATCGCACCTTACGCTAACGGGGTTTGGGTGCAGGGGTTTGGCATTCAAGAAGAAGCTAGAAATTTATCTTACATCAGGAAGAAGTCGGCATATATACAATGAAGGTTGTAATTAAAATAAACACAGAACACAGGCGATGAAAGTGCAGTAAAACACTAATATTATATTCTTCTTTTGTTGCCTCAATTTGGTTTATCTCAAAACCATGTGTGTTACAAACTTATGAAAAGGACTTGAAACTTGATTTATATCAGTAATCTAAAAGGCGGCAGCCGTCGGAGACTAGTCCCTAGGCAGAGGGGTGGCGCCCGGAAAAGGGGAGAGACGTTGAGTGTAGGCGGCCGGTAGACTGGACAGTGTCATCGGCGACTGGTCGGTGATTGGGTAGGGGTAGGCAGTGGATGGCGCGGGGGTTGACGATTCAATCGTTATGTTTTTTTTTTTTTTTTTTTAATAAAATGAAACACCCAAATGACATTGTTTTGGGTGTATATAAGTGTTTTTATATAGGCCCAAAACGATGTTGTTTGGGGTATGTTAATAACTTTTTTATTAAAATTCTAACTTTTAGTTTTTACCTTTAACCCTCAAAAAATTATCATTTAACCCAAACCTTCTATAAGTTCATTTTAACCCTCCAAATATTTAATCTTTAACCTAATTTTTAGGTCTCACCTAGGTCCGGCCTATTCCCCCCAGGCGCTAGGCCCTAGGATGCTGCCCTAGGAGCGCCTAGTGCCTTTTAGAACACTGATTTATATTCAATGAGTTCAACGAGATACGTTTTCATTTTGCTTTTAATTGAAATGTTTTTGCATACTTACAAAACATTTAAAGTGTGTTGTAGAACCATGTGGAAGGGCTATTTCACAAAATGCAAGAACACATTAAACAGAAGCCAGATTGAATAAGTATAAGCTGAAAGCTTGGAAGAGAAAACAATTAATAAACGAAATACTCTTATAGATCCAAATGCAAATGGGAATTCAGAAGATGAAGCTCTTGGGATTTTGATTAAGCATACAAAAAAGACTTTGGCATTAACACTATCTCGGCAGATCTATACTTTAACAAAGCTATACAAGGGAAGTGCTTTTGTGTATAGATTCATTACAAGACAGCCTGCATAATTTCTTACAGTAAGATTGTTATAGAGCTATACCTGTGTTAATGTGATCATCAACGCATATATAGCTTCTCAAGTGGCCAATCTCAGGTACAGAGGAATATAATTGGTTGGATTAGGTGCTGAATCCCACACTGAGAATGCACTTGAACACTTCATCCACTTTCTAGTCATATCAGGGAAATGGCGATCAATAACATCTTTCAACGTTTCTGTGTTGTTAACCCATTCCAGGCCTTTCTCTGTGTAGGTTTTGGAGTTGAAATTGGTAGTGAAAAACCGATCCGCTTCGAGCCTCCTGGACATCAATTTTTATTGATAAGCGCAGGGAGATGATCAGCTAACAAAAAAGAGACTAATCCTAGCTAGTTCATCTTGTCAAGAATGCATATTGAGCATAGTTAATTACCTTGATGCAATGAGAAGAAAAATAAAAAAAGCTGTCTCACTTATAGCAAAGCCTTTGATCTTCTTCTCTGCATGTAAGCCTACTAGCAGATCAAGTTTCTCAACATCATCTCCATATACCTCGCGGAGAGCTTTAACAACTTCCTCATCCTCTGTTAGATCTTCCCACTTGCTTATAGGAATCATGAGTAAGTTCCTTCGGAATTCATTGAACCGAGCAACTCCCCTCTCCCGGTCTCTATAGACTGATTATTACACAAGAATCTAATTAATACTCAGTTTAGGCTAATTACAAAGAAGTTTTTTTTTGTGATCTAAAAAGAAAGAGTTCATATATGTGTGGAATTAATTACTTTCCAAGGCAGCCATGTCAACTGGATTTGGTCTATCTTCCCCATTGACATCATGAGCAACAAGATTTCTCATCCATGAGGGGTAGTTCCATAATGTGAGAGCTCCAGATGCCTGGTGACCCATTGATACCATCATTTGCTCCATTCCAATTTTTGAAAGTCTTCTCTCACCTTCTTTTCCTGCCATCTCCTTCATAAGCACCCTAAAAATGCATATGCATACCCTTTAGTGATATTGAAAATTCAGAGGATTAACTAATCTCTCAAATGTACTTATCTTTCATTCTCTGAATAGAAGAATTTCATGAATTCTGACACACTTATATTACTTTGTGGAAATAAAGGAAACCATGAAAATTTTTAGTTACATATGCATTCTAGTTCTTTATGAAGCAGTCTTACAAATGTTTCTATTCATGTAACACAAGCACACAAACAGCAAGAGAAAGCTCAAAAGGAGAATTACTCTTCTTGTACAGGAGGGTATTCATATTCTGAGTTTGTGGACTTGATATCCCTTAGTTTGAGCGTGTCAGGCAGAAGGCAATGCATTCTATACACACTCACAAACTCCTCTGTAAGAGAATAGGGAACTCCATGATCTCTTGGCTTCTTAAGACCAACCAACCCACTTAATATTGGTCCACAAATATGCCCAAATAAGTCCTTGAATTTTTTTCCAAGAAATCCATACCTGCATCAGCAATGAAGTGGAAAACAGTTAAGACCGAATAATATTACACATACTAATTTTGTATGGAAATTGATGTGACACATGAGGAATGGAAGAATAAAAGTAAACAAGTAAAATTCAAACAAATAAGAATGAATGATGTCACAATAAAAGAGTAATGTGATCAGGTTAAAGTCTAACATTGCACATTAACAAATTACAGAATCATAAGAGCTACATATCTTGAACAATAACTGCTTTTGTTTTTCAAAGATGACTGATTTCTTCGTGTATTCTTTGTTTCTAGGAAGTCATTGAAGTATATATGGAATAATATTACCAATATAGCCAATCATGTGCATTTTTCACTTCTCTTGGCGCTAAATCAGTAATGCTTAGGACTCTTACCAGTTGATCCTCATCCCTGCCAGAAGAGTATCTGTTTTTAAGAGTTCCACAGTCCAATCAATGGTGTGTACTTTAGCAATAACAGCCGAAGTCACCAATCGTGCATGTCGATAGAGCTTCTCATCATCAAAATCAGGATAATGGTCCTAAAGATTAACGCAACAGACAGCAATTCAGTAGCTAATCAGCCAAAAAGGTCAGTTTGGATTCTTGCATATCCTGTTTTCATATTAAATAATAATAATAATAATAAAATGCCCTACAAGTAACAATCACGTACTTTAAGCATGTCACAAATAGAATTGTGCTCTTTGACAAACAAGGCCTGTAAGAGGGAAAAGCCTGCCCAACAGTTCCTAACATCACCGGAGATTGGAATCCCTTTCTCATCATGCTCAAGAAGTCCATCTTTTGCTATTTTCAACTTTCCATCTTTGAATGTTCTCACTCTCCTCATGCCTTCATTGTCGTTCCCGTATATTACACTGCCATCCCTGCTCGACCCAGAAGTTAAATTGCCACAAATTCATAATATTACTTTCATTGAATTGTTTTAAGGATAGCTAAAACGACATTGAGGACTGAATTTGAACTCTAAAATTGTGTGTGAAAGCTCATGTCTTGTTAATTACCTTTTTAAACAACTTGCGTAGGAGTACTCTACGCAGTAAAATCTATACATATTTTGACCCAGTTAAATATGAACAAGTTTGAATCAATCAACAGGAATCATAAATGCTTACCACCAAGGAGTTCTTGTATTTAGAGATCCAATCTTCATATCAAGTGAACCTGTGTGGACCCTCTTGGTTTTGAAGAACTTGAATGACTTCAATGGACAACTACTTGCCATTTCTCTAGGAACTGTGAGTTCCACCTGTAATCATACACATATGCATGCAAACTAACCACTTCAACTCAAAAGAGCTTAATTTATTAAGTAGATTTTATTTAACTCCGATACTATGTTAAATAACCACGTACTCAAAAAATTAAACTATATCGTTTGTTATTCATTCTAAAATATTTATCATAAAATCACATATGTGCATGGTATACTTAATTGATTATAAATGAATTAAAGTCAATACCTGATTGGTATCCTCCAAATGGTCATTCCAGTCATGAATCATGAACTGTATCCAGGAACATGCTATCATGTTGAATTGCTTCCCGTTGTCTATGAATGTTTTCCTAGCCAAAAGCTTCGCGGCCACCACTGATGGATGAGGGTCCAGCAACTGTGATATTGATATGAAGTGAAAAGCAATTATTAAATTCTTGCCTCATGCCTCATTTTTTGTTGCTCTGAATTGACTTAATTGCATAAAGTTGAGATTACACTTTTTTTTTTTCTTTTGAATCTTTTACAAGATTTTATTGGTCGTGGTTCTTAGAAAACTAATTATCGAGTGGCTGGTTCCCTGATGCTATGTGATAATTAATGCACACAAATATGGGTTCAGAGTTGGGTGGGGCTGCGCCGCTCTGGTCTGGGCGGGGAGGAGCAGTGCAGCATGTTGTAATATTTAGCAGAACATATTGATATTATTTCATCGATTAGCGAGCACCACATTAACTTGTACATCTACATGCCCGTTGGCTATTGGGTTGGCAAATGCCACAAATGAATAAAAATAATTTTCTAATATTTATTTCTGAAATATCATTATGATCTGCTGGTTAGTTGTTTGTTAGAATCCTATACCATCATTTGTTTTATCAATCTTATTTTAAACGTTAAGCACTTCAAATTTATATTTTAT
Organism: Bursera cuneata; assembly: GCA_026212285.1. NCBI lineage: Eukaryota > Viridiplantae > Streptophyta > Magnoliopsida > Sapindales > Burseraceae > Bursera > Bursera cuneata. Next base: position 14,710 of record JANLJB010005430.1, read on the forward strand.
TTATTTATATTAAATTAATTATTTTATTAAATTTAATAATTTTTATCTAATAATATATTTTTTTAAGATATATTAATGATTAACATAAATAAGATACATAAATTTTGAGAACTTAACATATACTCTTAATATAAACATATAGATTACCGTTATTATTATTAGAACAAATTTTACAAATCCGATTTGTCAAAATCTTTACAACATAAATTATAATTTTGGAAATCTTATGAACATTTTTGTAGTCAATATGTGTCATTACAATTTTATTCTTTTTCCATTATTTTTATTAGAAGCTAACTAATTTGATTTAGAAAAATAAAATAAAATGTAGGATTTTCAAAACCACATACAATCATAAAGAAATTTAGTAAAACCAAAAAGCATCTTGATATTGAAAGTGCTAGCTTATAAGTTAAGTGATTAATTACCCCATATGGTGAAGTGGAAGGAGGCATGTTGCGACCAAAGAAGGTTCCTTGGCTACCAATTGTGTCATCACAAGGATGATTGCATGTTCCATCAGCCGTTCGATAACAAAACTTCTCTGTATCATATTTCTCACCATTGATTCCTCCTACATGCAGGAGATTGTAACGCTGATGCAAGTGCCTTCTAATCCCCATGTAAGCGAGCCCCAGTAACACTGGTAGTCTGTGCCACAGGTCCAGCTTGTCCACCAAATGTATAACCTAATAACATGCAACAATACGCATTATCAGATAAAAATCTCAAATCAAGAGAGAATTCTAGTCGAGAACTTACAACACAAAGAGATGAAAGATAGTTTAATTATTTGCACTAACGTAGAAGAGTAAAGCATCAAAGAGAGTCATCTTGGCAACCATTTTGGTGAGTTGAGGATGGATATGGATGAAGGAGGAGAAGGAAAGAGAGAAGAAGGCCATGGCTAGCTGCTGCTTCTTTGAGTAAGCTTTTCAGTACACAAAAAGCTGCATATATAAGCTTTTGGTGGGTTCACGAGATGAGAATATATACAAGACTGAGAGGAGAGAAGCCAAGCCAAAGATAAATTAAAAGAGAGGCCTTAGGTGATGGTTTATTGTAGAAAGTTTCATGTAAGATAACATCTCTTCTGGCCAACAATAGATAAAGAGAAGAGTACAAAGGAGAAAAAAAGGTGTCCAAAGGCAATTCATAATTTTAATGTTGAAAGCAGTAGGGCCGGTTTTTCTCATGGAGTAATTGCCATATATCTATCATCTCTAGCTAGCCAACACAAGTACAAAAAAACCCTGTGAGGACCTCAAAGATATGGACTAAATCAAACTTGGTAGCTAGTTTTCTTGTATGATTTGTTGATTGAGCTTTCTCAATCAAGAAAATATGACATACTTATTATTCATAAATAATATATCCTATGTTCAATAATTGATATTATAACAGATCCATATTTAGATAAAGTCTGAAACTAATCCATGGACGATCCATTTTCTTTCTAAGATATGTATGGCAGCATTTTGGTTGTAATGTCAAAGCTAGCCAGCACTATCACGCACACACACACTCGACCTCGAGACAAGTGGTTCATCAAAGGAGCGACAACAGTGCCTCACATCATTTAATGAGGGTTTTTGATTTCGTTTTTGCTGCTTATTCAATTGTTCTTCCATTATGAGTTTAGAGCAACAAATTTTTAATATCCATCTGTTTTGATTTATAAAAAATAAAGCATAAACTATTTAACCAAAACAAAAAAAAAAAGCAATTGCTCTCTTTGGCAGAAAGAATTACTCTCTTAATTGGTTTTTTAGAAAATATTTTCATTGGTTGAAACCACCAATAACAAGTTCATGTAAGAATTTTTTGTTTTGTTTTATAATTAATATTTTCTTTTAAGGTGTTGATAGTGTCAACCTATGCCAATGGAAAATACCCACTTAAAAAAAAAAAGGATAGAAAGCAAGGAATTAATAAATATATAAATCATTAATGAGGGAACAGTTTGCAGTTGAGATGAGATGGGCTTGCAGTTGAGCCATTAATTACATATTTTATTATTTATAATGTTTTTGTTACAAAGTGACGAACTCACTCATGTAACGAGATTTAACGCATTTGACAATTGAATACTAAAGTAAGAACAAAATCATAGATGGGTCAGAAAAAAAAAAAAAAAAAAAATAAACAAAGATGANATAGATGGGTCAGAAAAAAAAAAAAAAAAAAAAAGAAACAAAGATGAGTTGTCAATTTAAATTAGTTTCCTTTTTCATCATAGAATATGTAATAGTGACGTATCATTGGAGATGGTGAAATATCATATTGGCCAGGCCCAACTTTTTTTGGGCAAGTTAAACAAGCGGAAGGGCCAAACACTGGGTTGAATCAAACAAAAAAAAAATAGTTCTAAACCCTAAATAAACGAAAAGATTAGGACCTAATAAATAGTAATAGGCCTAACACTAGGTTGAATGAAACATAAAAAATATTAGGTCTGAATTTAGCACATGACCTATGCATAGATGGGTCAGGACAGACCGGATGAAACCAAGCCCACAAGTTTTTATATAATTTTTATTTCTTTTTAAATTTTAAATTTAAAAAAAAAAAAAAGCGTTTGACTCAGTCCACTAGCCTACTAGACGTGCATGGAGAGACGCTTAATTACAGAAGTTTTATTATTAATGGGCAATGCAGTTCAAACTTTTAAGAGATTATTATTATATGTACTTTACAAAATGATTAATTATAAAAGAACTTGGAAATTAAAATATTGAATATATAAAAGCGGGAATTTACTTTGCCCCCCC